>JAUTBZ010151559.1:0-11681 GCA_032361785.1 Lepetodrilus galriftensis
ATCTAATGGAGCAGCGCGGACAGTGGGTGTCCTGTATCTCATGCAGCACCGCGGAGAGTGGGTGTCCAGTATATAATGCAGCACCGCGGAGAGTGGGTGTCCAGTATCTAATGCAGCACCGCGGAGAGTGGGTGTCCAGTATCTAATGCAGCACCGCGGAGAGTGGGTGTCCAGTATCTCATGCAGCATCGATTCGATTTTTAAAAGTGAACTGCACAGACAGTATAATATTACGTAGTTATCTGCTATCACAGCGTAATCTGCACACATACGTACATAAAAACTGTCGTTATCAGTAACACTGTGGTAAGATTTATTTGTGGTCGCCAGAAGAAATTAGATACAACATCTGAAAGCAAGTTACCAGCAATCAGAGAAAATTCTGACTGCGAGTATCTTAGCTTCTGATGTGCACATAAGTACGTGTTTCTGTGTCAATATTGAAGGATGTAGCCAGATATATATGTATATTTATACATACAGATTAAGGCCAAGGTTTTATATGTTTTATTTTATTTTAAAATCTTAGATCATGACATTCATGTCGGCGAACGTTTGAAGGGATCTTAATAGTTTCTTAAAATCTGGGCATGTCAGTTATTAACATCGCACTATTGATATACTAAATCGTCAGCGGATACAGAACACCATACAGAGTGTGTGGCCAGATTTTCTGAATCAATGGTACTAAGATACAGATATTATTTTTCGATTTTGTTTTGCTACCTACGTAAGACTGCACTGTGACAACTGGACAATACTCCCAAAGACTGATTCCCAGGTTTGTTCCTGGCAATCTCGCAAACCTCTAACATTCGTACTGTGACAACTGGACAAGACAAGACCTCTACCAGACAAGACGTGTTGTTGTGTAGAAGGGACATACTCAAAAAGACTGATTTCCAGCATGTTCGGAAACCTCTACTATTCGTAATCACAACAGCAAGGTACGTTGGTTCTATTGGTACCAGTTAGTTGCCAGAACTGAGCCTGAGATTATCATGATACCTTTTAGAGTACGATGTCATGCTCAATGTTTTGTTTAATGCTCAACTCCAATGTAACGTCTACGGCTTGAGAACGATGTTCTAGTTGAGCATGAACATGCTTTTGTGACCTCGGTTTGACCTTGCCTTCCGGTCGTATCGCATGACAGTGAACAAATCAGTTACATTGCAATAGCTGGTGCTTGAGTACTAAACCCGTCAGGGCTTTACTAATGTCATTATTGTACTAGTTGTAATTTGCATAATGACTAATGATGAGTACAGATGATTGCCTTGAAGTGTCTGGATCTCCTAATCTAAACACCCGGGAATAACTGCACGAAGGTGATTATAGTGAGCATGTGTACTGTAATTATGCACATACGTACGTAGAATTAGAAACTACACATTTTAGGTTGTCTTCACGAGAATATGACATTGTATCATTGAAACACGAAACATTATACATACTACTTACCATGCATCAGATTGACTAGGCATAACTGCTTTGTCTGAAATCGATGGCGGAGAACATACTATCCAAACACTGTCAAACACAATGTAGTATGATATACTGCTCAATGATGGCTGGTATCATGTTTTGCATATTTTATGATTGACTAGATCAGGTGAATGGAAGCTTATTATGTGGGGCAAATTACAACTAGTACAATAATGACATGTGATGGACTGTAAAAGTATTAATTTTCGAAAATTAAGAACACTATAGCTTATTTCGTACATACTCGACATAGCCTTGCTAATGCGTGATTATGGTGTGGATATGAAACTCTCGGTAATTAGCTTTAGCACTTGCTACTGCCTGTACAAAAGATCGGTACTAACACTTCAGTGCCCACAACTACATGTATAAGTACCCCGGGTATGCAAAGATACATTCACACACTAATGGCATCGCTCATAGGGATTGGAGCAACATCAACGTTTTTATTCAGCAAACATACCACAATGATGATCTGCCAGAAAATATAATATAGAAATAAAAATGTATTTAATGATGATAGATAAATTAGAAAACAAAACATCAACGTTTAACCTTTACAAGAACACTAAAAAGAAAATGTATGTGTAGATTTGAAGCCATGTATACATGAGCAGTATATATCAAGTGCAATACAGTTAAAAGTAAACATGAATGTCTAAGGTGAGCATCTAGGGTAGCACGGCCTACTTATTAAACTCTTTGGAAACTGATGAAAGGCTCAGGGGTAGTTAATGCTGACAAAGACGTCATCGCTGGACCTGATCCATTATATGTACAGTACTGCAATGAACGACTGACCTCAATCCAGGAAGTTATGGGAACAGTTTGTAATCAACTAAATAACCCCCTATAGCCACAGACGTAAGTACTTTTATCCTACATCCGATCTACAACTTGAGTGCATCGTTATTTATTTTTGCTTTCATTTATATTTACATACACAACTGAATTACCGCGTGCGTTGAACCTACATTTCCATCGTGGTTGCTTTGTATCCTAGAATTTCCAATAATGCTTTGAATATATAAATATATAACAAATCTTCAAACAGATAGTTGAACTTAATGTGAAAATTGAGAGAAAAAAGCTCCGGAATTATCTGCGCAGTCGCATTGACATTTGTCTTAAAGCAGCACCTTCAGCCGTCGCAGATTTGCTGATTAATACCGTTATTTCCTGGACAACACGATTAGTTTGTTTGATACGTGACCCATTCATTAATCAGCTTGAAAAGCTGATGTGAATCCTGCCAAGACAAGCTTAGCTCCGGCCAGGTGAGTATCGCCTTCTATTAGCAGTACATCTTCCTAACTAATTCACTGAACCCATTCACAGTCGACGAATTGAAGTGTTGTCGGATTCCGTGTACTGAGCCGATACAGTGGCTGTGTAATTGAGACTTATAACGATGTACCCAGTGAATTGTTCTTCGGTACATTCTCCTATTAAACGAAATATGCTGGGTCCACGCATAGAGACAATCTTTTATATCTGTCAAAGATCTGGATCCAATACCAACTGATTTACACTCTGGACGTGCCTGGTGGACATAACCGGACCTCACGACCCTGGCTGATTGGCACAGAATTGGTGCCCAAACTGGAATAGCAAGACATTGAAGCTAACGTCAGACATATTAATGGTGGCGGCTCGTGGTTTGACAGATATGTAATAGCAATATAAGTTCATATAAGTTAATATAAGTTAATATCGAATCAATTTGTACATCTGGAATGCATTCTGTTTGTTTGGCTGTGTCTAGCCTGCATCCCGATATAGCCACGTAGCAGACTCTTAGACATTAATGTAGGGCGTATGGCCATCATTATCAGCGGATTAACACTAGTATGAACATAAATATTGCTCCTGATCCTATGTTCAAAGCGTGCTCAGACCGTTACATGAATACCCAGGCTATTGGATCAGTGTGCCTTCATCGATGATGTACAGTATATATATGTTACAGTCAATGTCTAAAATCAGGCAATGTGTAAAATGACTCAAATTTTCAGTGAAATTTCATTCATAGTCAAATTCTTTAATACCTGATTTTAGACATTGACCGTAACATATATACAACCCAATCTGCCATTCAACAGAGGCATTTAATAATTAATTCATATGCTTAAATATAATAATTAACTTCAAAGTGAACGGTCTCCACTCAATGTACAGGATCATGTGCCATCATGGTATGATAGCCTTGAATGTAGTCCACTTGGTTGCTCCAGCATTGTGCCGTCTGAGTGCACGACAAGACATGCACAGCAGAACTCGCTTCCATTCGCTTCCATTGCCCTGGGTCTTGTTGCACATAATGATCGATGCCAACGTAGATCTGGGCCATCAGACAGACAGAGGCATAGACAGACCGACAGACACACACACACACAGACAGACAGATGCATTACTCTTCAACACAGCACGCAATATGATTCATGTAACTAATAACAAACACAATTTCGTTTTTGCTGTTTCTCTCTACTTTTGTTTTGAAACGAAATTGTGTTTGTTATTAGTTACATGAATCATAGTGCGTGCTGTGTTGAAGAGTAATTGTTTGCCCTGTATGAAATGCAATGCACGTTGCTGTTATTCAATTGAATTAATTAAATAATATTAAAAGTGAACTCAATTGGCATACCTATAGCTGAAATATGGACTGTTATTCGGTTGTAAAATCTGTTATTCTGTATTGTGGATTCTATTAAAACACTGGATCTTGTACTGCTTCCTTTGCTGTGTGATTTGTCTAGCTTCTGTCACAACTGTTACTGTTTTTGTTTTCTTCTGAGATGTTTACCGACAATGTTCATATCCGGTGTCGTAAGGTCTCCTATACAGCATACAGAACGTCTATAATATGACGTCAAGCCATCCCTCCAGTCAGTCATCCTCTACGAACTGATTACCACACCTCGCTGTCTCCCAGATCAGGACAGACTCCAAGTTTGACAAGCAATCCATCAACCAGTACATTATCGTCATTTCTTTTTATAAGATTCACGCTGGTGATGGACTACTTGTGGTTTGAATATTATAAATGAGTGAACGCATTGAAGTTGAAATATGCCATACGACTTGAATATCGTATTAGATTATTTCTTTGAGACAGTTTAAGGTACATATGTACTGCTGGGTCCACTTTAATCTAGACATTATGTGATGCCCCTCCAGACTATACACGTCAATCCAGCGCGACACTAACTGGCATATGTACACGACCAGAACGTACTGAGAATCTCCACAATCAGATGTCTGAGCGGGAGATGTCCTCTATGGAATTTAATATAATGACGGCACTTTGGAACAGTTCAAGTCGACAACAGTCATGGTTGAGTCGCGTTTAGATCGGTTCTACAGCACCGATGGACATGACGTTCAAAAATATACATTGTCGACGCATGGAATGTATTAAACAAAGTTCACTTTTAATATTAGTTAATTAATTCAATTGAATAACAGCAATGTGCATTGCATTTCATACAGGGCAAAACAATCGACAGATAATCAAAATCGCTATCACAGGCAAAATTGTAACGCTTTAAACAGTTGGCGAATTATCTATGAAGCTTGTACATACAGAGTAAGCTTTCTAATAATAATAAGAATGGATTATTATGATAATGCGCCAGAAATAAGTATATTAGTAATGTGTATTTTGTAGATTGCACAGACAAAGTTAGGTGGTGTCCTGATGGATGTACAGAAAAGACCAGGACACCAAGGTGAAAATGTCCCGGCAGGATCTAAAGGACAGTTAACTTATTGTGCACATTATTCCATTTGCATTTTGTAGAGTGAGAATACAGGGACGATAACAAATTGGTGTCGTTATGCATACCTCCCATGAGGAGCGTGCATGCATTTCAGCAGTGCATACATGATGATAGCAGTCGAAGGCGGAAGTCAGAACCTCAATGCTAACAGATACGCCGTGGTGCTCAGGAATGGCTATTACACGTGAGCCTGCTCTGCGGAGACTTCAGGTGACAATGACGTAGACCACACTGTCACTACTAATCCCCAGACGGCGTGCATGTACTGCGCATGTCTGTCAAGATGTAAACGATAAAACAATTGGTATGCGGAGGGAGTTATTCGACCAGACAACGAAGAGCGCCGTGACACCGATCAATCTACGACATGTACAGGTTGAGCAAAATATCTATAGTTGTACTTTTACCGGTCATGGAAACAAATTGCTGAAATATTCGCGATCGACTGGTGTAGGTAAATTTGAGTTAGGATTAGTGATTACGTGAATATAAGCAGGGACATGCTGGCTGAAAACTATTAATACAGGTACAATAAAGGTATGCTTCACTCGTGAGAAAAGTTAGTAATTGTCTATAACATGATAACAGTTATCTACGGAACTATAAATCGATTAACTGAAGGTGTGACCACCTCTCAACGTTGAACCGGAATTTCCTACCAGGCCGACAACCGATTCTGTGATCAACCGTGACCAACACCTCATGTCGGCCTCGCGGCCATAAACCGGAGAATGTGGTGTGTGGACCTTTCAGTTAGAATTTATCAACGTAACTTTCCGCCATGTTAACATCACGAACTATCATTCATGCATGATTATTTTAACATTAATTTGTAGTACCATGGGTTAAACATAATGTGCGCGAATTATAATAGAAATTTCTTGAATTATTGCCGTGCCTACTTGATAAAACAACTGAAAACATTAAGACATAAGTATACCAAATAACGCAACACAAGCTACATAGGTCAGTAAATATAACTATACGTGTCATATCTGACGCTGGATGACCTACATCCGTCAATGTATAGTCACAGTTGAGGGCATTACTTGACATCGTGCTCTAAGTCAACCCGACAGTGCGAGATTCCATACTGCCATAGTGACGTACAATACTGCATAATGCGCCTGCACTTGTCAAAACATGCACGAAACCGCTGGTGTCGGGTTACGTGTAAAATAGACAGATAATTGCTGGGAATGACACATGTACAGATGATAAAGCCATCATGACGGAAGTACTGCAGGTCGAGCACGATTAGACATGCAGAGTGTCGGCAGAAGATGAGGAAGTGCATCCGTCCTTAACTGTCTGGTAAATGAGACAGAACTTGTGACATGCATTCAAATGAAAGATGATCATATATCATCTACGAATGACAGTTCTTTTTCTGAATCCCAATGCAATTAGCCCTGCTACAAGTGTCATTAAAGTGACTTTGATAGTGAAGGTCACGCTGTGCACCTTCATCATACCATCGACTTGGACCTTGGTGTACCCAACAGAATTCGCAGAACGAAGCTAAATAAGTCTAACGAGAAATAACGAGAGGTGCTCGACTAAGTGCGGAAACACTCAGAAGTTTGGTTCATGTAGGTTCAATGAATTGATATTTCTGTTAATCTAAAAGCATTAGACCGTTAGTAGGATCACTTCAGTGTAGCGTTTGTGTCCTTGTCTGGCAGCCATCCATCTTGATCACCTGGGAAAGAAGTCAGAGTGACCCTCTAGCAAGATAGAAGTCAGAGTGACCCTCAAGCAAGATAGAGTGACCCTCTAGCAAGATAGAAGTCAGAGTGACCTTCTAGCAAGAATTAAGTGGCGAAACATGGCTGCCAGTTCAGGTTAAGGTAAAGCATGTTCGAGCTTGGCTGGTCTGTGGATGGTTGACCGAGAACCTGATCGTATCTAGGATTCGTTCCTGCCTCACACTGAATCACATGTTGAAAAACTTGTGGTGTCACCTTAGGCAAGTGGCTTAATTCGAAAATGCCTCTGTTAACGCAGCAGAGAATGGGTACCCGGAAGGATGAGATGGACATGTGAATGATAACCAAGTATCGCCTTGAATGGCAAGCTTGTGTTGTATAGTCCCCATGGAGTTGAGAAGGAATTGAGTGCACACAGATACATTGGCCGGGGTAATAATGCAGTGTTTTGAGCATGATTTCGGGCGTGGATTTGGTGCAATATAAATTGCACATTATTGTTATTAAGTAATATCGTACAATCCCTGTTTCAAATAAAATGTACAGAAAACTTTCCTTTGCTACAAACCTTGATTCATACAATATCTTCTACTTGTATACTATGTTTACTCCAAGTACGGTGCTCCGGCAGGTCTTCATGCACACTGGTCTACACAAACCGATGCTGTCTACTGCCAATCTTGTTATTGTGCTGAACATTGTTAAATCGTCCCTCTCTACCCCAACCTCCACACCACCACACCTGAGCGGCTATCATGTGGCAGAAGCAATTACTATCGCTACAATATTATTTCCATTTCCTTCTGAATATGGAGAAGCCATAGAGGAGGAATGTCAGATTCTGGGAATGACGCCAAGTATCGATGTCTAAAACAATAATCAGCTATATCAGTTATTCTAAGGACACGACCTAGTGCAGATAGGCCAGTAATACACACACACACACACACACATACACACACACACACACACACACACACACACACACACACACACACACACACACACACACACACACACACACACACACAAATGGCTGACCTATAGAGTGGTCGAGCACGGTTTTATATTACTTTATATCACGATTTACTTATATTCCACACGTCGCATTAGGTATCACTATTTTAACATTTGGAGGTGCTGGGTTCCGTATGCTTTCCGAACACCCCGAATGGACCTAGACTTGACCTAGAACACTACGAATGTTTTCCGAACGTTTTCAGTATCTTTGGAAAGCGGGCGGAAAACATGCGGAAAGCGTTCGGTCCATTTGCCATGTTCTGAAAGCATACGGAAAGCATACGGAAAGCGTTCGGAAAGGAAACCTTTCGAAGTCAACATGCGGGAAGTATTCAGTCTATTCTGAAAGCATTCTGAAAGCATACTGAAAGCATACTGAAGACATACAGCGCACAGAGGGGCCCGCACAGAGCACTGTGTAACGGTGGATTGCGCGCTCTACAAATGCACATATTATTATTATTATTATTATTCGGAAAATAAACGGAAAGCATTCGGTGATACATTGGGGAACACACATTTGGAGGGACATTCGGCCAGTTAAAAAAAATCACACCACTTTTGTATACGGAAAACAAACGGAATGACATTCGGGCCAGTGTCATCGACCCATGTACTGTACATTATGATAAGCCAGCAGCCTATTTACATTCTTTACTAATATACAGTTGCTAGTGCTTTAAGATGTAGTGTATGATTGATACCACGGATACAACTTCTTCAGAATGCATGTCATGCACAATTAGTATTGCAATTTGTATACCGGTATATTCAGTGTAAGGATGCCAATGTATAGTCAGTCAGGCAAAGATAGCGCGTGTAGTGTAGCCCACCTCGTCAATGCTGTATGTACCAATGTACAAGTAATCGCACGCTGTCAATGTACGGCATTGTCTCTACTGTAGTGAGTACTACACGATATCTTGCACTTTTCACTGTGTACTTGTCACCCTCGTCCTTGCAGTATTCAGTAGCACCAGTTCGTGTGCAGTCAGGCGGAGGTAACTCTCAGCGCCGGACCGGATATACCTGTACCAGACCTCCGTGCTTTGCCAGCGTTCTTCATGTACTATCTGGAATGCGACTTCTGCGACGGTTGGAAAATCTTTCGTTGCAATTTTCAGGAGCCATGGCGCCGGAGGTTGACCGCGGATGGGCGTGGATCGTGGTGGCTGCCTCCTTCATGGTCCACATTCTGACCTACGGCGTGTCGTGGTCAACCGGCATATACAACACCATCTTCTTAGACGTCTTCAACAACAGCAAGACCACCGTTGCCTGGGCTGGATCGCTCACGACATCATTCATGTATGCCATCGGTAAGTTCGCCACATAATGCTCCTTTAATTATGTTTTATGTACTATGGTCTTACTGTATGTATTTCTCACATGCACGTACCTACATTGAATATACTAGTAGCTTGGCGGACAGTGACGTACTATTAAATGTGTAAAGATGTAATTGGCATAGTTTTCTGAGTGTGGTGTGTGATGGGTGTGTATTTGTGTGTGATGGGTGTGTATTTGTGTGTGATGGGTGTGTATCTGTGTGTGATGGGTGTGTATTTGTGTGTGATGGGTGTGTATTGGGTATGTATGTGTGTGCGATGGGTGGGTGGGTGTGTGTGTGGGTGTGGTGGATGGGTGTGTGTGATGGGTGGGTGGGTGTTCTCAGGCATACTTCTGCAATTGCTTTTACCAAGTAATAGCATAAATGGATATGCATTAAAAAAAACATCCAACAGAGCCAAAAGACTAAATTTAATAAGCAATGTTGGTTTAACATTAGCAGACAAATTAATATATGCAGTTCCGCCACTACAAATACTTCACACACTGTATATTAAATATATTCTATACCAACTGTAATGCACCTGTGATCCAGATTATATACTGGCATTGTCTGTAGACATAAATAATGAATCGCACTAACAATGGAACATCCACAGAGAGAGGGAAGGAAGCAGATAGATAGATAGAGAGAGAGTGAGAGAGAGAAAGAAAGAAAGAGAGAGAGACACGTCATTATCCATGCTATTTAACCATGTATATTTCAGGGATACAATACTGACATAACCATGTTCTTGTATTACTTTAATGTGCAATATTATCGATATCAGATTTAGATTAGCAATAATCTCCTCTCAGAACAAATCCCTCTCCTATTCGTTTCTATTCGCAATACCTATAGTCAAGCATACCTATTCATATTTCTAAGACTTGGCTTTCAGGAATTTGCTGGAACTAAAACAAACAATGTTGGTGTCTCCCAGAGCTTGGTGTCCTGCCAGAGATTTCGCCCCTCTGTCATTCCGAGTTCTTTGCTTCTTATATTTCAGAATGAGTTGGATGAAACCTGGAGCTGCAAAGACGAGAAATATGATTCTAGATGATCCCTTGACCATGAGACACGACGAACTTTATTGTCCAATCAGCTGTACTCTTGTAGCTTTGGAAGGTCATGCTGAAAGAAAGAGCTGTGCTGATTGGCCCAAGTGTGAAGTCCCCGCCGTAGTTAATATAGCACGACATCCCAGGACTCAACTTCCGGTTTGTTTCAGGTCCCCTGTCTAGCGCACTCACCAACAAGTTCGGATGTCGCTTTACAATAATGGTGGGAGGGGTCATCTCGGGGACCGGCCTCATGATCAGCTACTTCGCGCCAAATATCTACTATCTCTACGTAACATTCGGCATTATGACCGGTAGGTTTGTACATGCACTAACACACGAGCATCGATATTAGTATGCATTCATATAAACCTATTCCAGAAGTCACTCGATAGTTTTGGAAGCATCTCCATATGCCGATATCAAATTTAAGACCACAAAAACAGTTTAAGCAAAAACCATTTCTTCAGACTAATATCACAGTTGTTAGACCTGTATAATCGGACAAACGAATTTCGATCTGATACTAATTACGCTTGATTTATCCACCCAAACGTTGTTATTTAATGATGTACTTATCCCCTAGCACTCGATAGTTATAAAACAAATAATAGTTTATATTAAATAGAGGAACGTTCCGCTATTTATATGGTCATTGAAACATCTCTGTTCTAAGCACGAATGTGCGAGCAAACAGAGTTATGTCCCTTTGCATAATCTGTAAAGAGCCGTTGGCTGTGTTTGATTTAAACCCGACTATTTATATAGACCATCTGTGATTGTATTCGTTTAAAATTAAGCGAGTTTGAAATTAAGGTGGTTTGATTTCCGCGTCAGTTCCGCTAAGGAGTTAGGACTTTCAACAGAATATACTCCATCATGGCGTTGATTGAGAATACGTTTATATCCAGAACATACGTGATAGACACCGGATATTTGTGAAGAGGTGTTTACTGTGTATCATCACATGTATAACACCCAGCAAAAAAACAAATGTCAACGGCATGCAGAGCAAAGTGCCAAAATGAATTTTAAATTGTAAGTAGATATTGTAATATTTGGAACTACCGTACCATGATCATATTACCTTTTAATGGCATACTATCACAGAAATGTATGGTTGTTTTGGACTAGTTCTTAGCATTAACTGCAAAGTACATTCACTTGACATACATATACTGAAGCACATTGAAAACGCAACACCGATTTTATTAAATTTTTACCGGATTTCAAGATCAAACACATATAACATCAATCATGATGTGATGCTATGAGGTAATGGAGCAATTCA
>JAUTBZ010151570.1:0-11681 GCA_032361785.1 Lepetodrilus galriftensis
GACCATGGCTCTCTCTTTGCCGATAGCTAATGCACTGCAAAGAGAGTGCTATGGTCACTTAGCGGCTAAGAGAGCTTCGAGAAACGATACCCAGGACGATTTCAGAATATGAGCCTGGTTGAAGATGCTCTGAACACATATTCAAGATGTGACTGATGTTCTAGTGTTATACGGTGTCTAGCTTGAGATTTCATGTCATCAATGGATGCATATGTGTCTCGGAAGAAGCATGTTCACTTGCATATTTAGTGGGTGTGTAGTTCTATTGACACATATAATGTATACGTCTCTATTTATATGCGTAATCCTAACCACCGTGTTCATTCTGAGATATGTTGAATTAACCCGATGTGGCAACTTATATTAAAATAATTTAGCGTGAATACATTTGAAAGAAATGTTATCCACATATGCACTGTGAACATATGTACTGTGAATACCATGGACATATGTAGATATAGCAACATATATTAATAATTATATAGTTTCTTATTTGCCTATATAAACTATAAAGTTCACGTGAGTTTTTTCACTTGATTTACGCTACTGTATAGATTTATGGCCAATCCTAAGTTGGCAACAGACGATGACTTCCCTAGAGTAACTAAGCAGTCACTATGAGTTCACGTAACTTCGGTACGAGAAGGAGGAGTCACCCATTAAAGAGAGTTCAATTTATCCTCATTTCCCAAGTGAAGGTCCTATGTTGGAAAGAGAAATACAGATGAGTCGAGGGAAGCTCGCCGACCTTGTGTTACCTTGAGGAAGGTCTATATTAGGGATCGATTTGCCGTTGCTTTGCGCTGGAGACAGATGGAGTTGTCTTGAAGAGTATTGAAAGAGAAACCATTTTGTCCCTTTGAGCTAGGAAGCCAATATCGCACGTCACCCCGTGTGTATAAGCTGGCCAGCTAGGTTCGTGTTTCCTCTTTCCAACGGATCGACGAACACAGGTTAAAAATGTGAGTCCCTAAACTAGTTTCGCTTTATCAAATTTCACAGTCTAGAAAGAAATTCAAACTTAAGTGCATGCTGAACCCGGTCGTAGCGTAATCAGCAGCGAGATTGACAGAATGCAGCGAAGCTTGTGTTCTCTGTGACAGGAAGTAGACAGTGTCCAGACTTGCTTGTCATTGGACGAGCAGAAAGGACTTAGAGGATAGAGGACAGGAGGCGAGAGAGAGAGAGAGAGAGAGAGAGAGAGAGAGAGAGAGAGAGAGAGAGAGAGAGAGATAGGGAGTGGGAGAGAGAGAGGGAGAGAGAGGGAGAGAGAGAGAGAGAGGGAGAGAGAGAGAAAAGAGAGCGGGGAGATAAATAGAGAGAAAGAGAACGAGAGAGAGAGAAAGAGAAAGAGAGAGAGAGAGAGAGATAAGTGAGTTAGAGATAGGTAGAGATTCAGAGTGACACGGGGATAGAGTGAACGTGTGTGAGCTAGATTGAAAGTGATATAGAGAGATATATATATATATCGATATACTAGTATTGAGAGAGGGAGAGATTGAAAGACATATAGAGAGACATGGGAATTAGAGACATAGAGGCACAAACAGCTAGAAAACGTATAGATACATTTGATAATGCAAATATGTTTATGTTTTAGAATGCAGGCCCCGTTCCACAGAACAATAGTAGGGCCACGAGAATCGTAACTCCTTAGCAACGCCATGCTAACGTAAAGGGGTTATGACTCTCGTAGATCAGGATTTACTGAATTTAAAGAGGTATCCTGCACACGATGATATAGCGTGATCTATGCAATTGAAGAATCATGTTTACTGCCTCAGTTACATGTATTTACCGATGTAGAGCTCACGGGTTTATACACAGTAGTCTTTTATAAACCGAATGCGTACACACGTAAAGGGAAAAAAACTTCAAGAAGATAAACGGTTTTAGGTTCAGTGAACATTCCCATTCATCAAATCAATTACGTTCCTACAAGACGTGAAATCCCAATGGTGACAACAGCTAAGCAAATTTAGTCTGCATCACACTCTTCAAGGAGCCATCGAAATACGCAGTGGTGCTTATGTGAATGCAAAGGTAAAATAAATATTCCTGTTTTTGTTCCTAATCAGATTTCTAGTAGGATATATCGGCGAACAGGCGCTGTGAAATTGATGGGCCCGAATGAATGAAAGTTTCTGAGAAGTAACCTTTTTAAACTATGACAAAGATTTTTGCTTTTGTTTCCTTTTTAATTTATATACTTTAAGGAAACTCGTTTCTTTTTCAGATCCTTTAACGTGTTGCTATAATTGGTTTTAAAAGTGTCACAGCATGAAGCCAGAATGTTTAAGCTCAAGCAAAAGTAAATATAGTGCAGATGTACCTGTATACCATACTCTACTATCTACCTCCTATAGCAATTGAAATAAACTCAGTTATGCAAGAATTACATCCACGCTTTCCGAGGCGTATCGGTCAATATCTCTACAGTTTTGGAATCTACAGTATATGTACAATATGTGTTGCTGCGGATGTAATGTATCCGCGAAACATTTTAGTCTTCGTATGCAAATATAGTACAAACAATAAATTGTCATCAGTACCACTGTCTTATGTTTTTAAGAGCTGTATATACAAGCAAACTATTAGTGATGACTAGAATAAGGCATATTTGAAGCCACGAAACCGAATCAATAACACATAGTTGCACTGATACTGTATGTAAATTAGGTAAAATAGTTTAGTGTCCAAGTGGTCCTCAATAGTGATACCTTTATATTATTATGTTAATATACTCAGACCGCTGTACGTGTTCTGTATCAGCAGTGACCAGGCACAGCGTTCATAGAAGTAGCCTTTTCAATCTAATGGCAAACGTCTGTCTATCAATGTCAAGATAACCATATCCTGGAGGCATATCATGCTCTGGTTTGACGCAGTTTGTCTAGCATGCGACAATTATTAGCGTATCACCAATTGAAATGTAGAATTGAAAATGCAGGCATCAATGGCGTAAACGTGAGCGGGGTCTGGAGGGAACCGCCAGGGAGATATCAACCACACGCGGTACACGCGGTACGGAGTATACCTTCGAGGTATTCGCAATCAAGACCACGGATGCTAGAGGAATCTGCAGTCTGAGCGATGGTGAAATGCCACGCAATGTGTATCATTCCTACATGTATTAAACATTTTCAAGGATTAACACGTACGACCAGTGTGAGCATGAACACAGAGGTTACGTAATCATGCCTACATTGCGTGTTCCAATATCTCTGCGAGTTCACTGTGAATCTATGGGGAAAACTTCAGTTAAACAGTAGCAAAACAAATTAAATTGTTGGAATAAAATCTATAAGTATGTTATATGTTTTAATGCAACATTGATTTAAATAACTGAAACATGTATGTGCTAACCTGTTTGATTCTTCAATTCTTCATTAATTAGTGTGAAATGGAAGTGTATTAAGTAGGTAATTTAAGTCTTCGCTAAATTATTAACGTGTCTGTTGAAGTGATGGCCCTGAGGTGGCAATTAAGAGCATACACTAAGATACTCCTCAACTTTATGAGAGGTATGTATCCCTAGATGCCACACCATGGTGCAGATCGTCTTTTTATTTTAGTTCTTGTTGCACTTCCAAAGCCGAATAATCTAAGTAGGCTGAAGTTGTAAGTAAAAAACGGCCAACTAGAATGCGCAGGTGTATAGGGATTGAACGAGACTGTTTCCAAGCCTCAACATACGACTGATGTCAACCTCATTGGGTTTCTCCTCAGCTATACTATATCAAACAATTTACTGCCCATCATATTTTTTTGATAACATTTAACGTAGATCTATAGCATTTGAATGTCATCTCGATATAGTAGATCACGATTAAGATTTCTTTAAAATTAATATCCAAAATAATGTTCAAACGGAATGTCGGTGATTAATTTACTATCCTATATCTGGGTTTTACTTTTCATCTGAGAATGGAATGTCTTCCTTTCATTTATGAGGACTTTAAAAGCGGTTAAGACAGTTTATCTGTGGTATATATTAACATTCCTAAAAGAACGTATGAAGGTGATACTATTGAGCAATTATTACTAAGGGGAAAATGCGATACGATATGCCTCTCGATTAGCAGTAAAAATAGATAAGTAATTTTACTGATGGAAAATAAATAAGCTTCTCAACTAGAGAGCTAGATCTAATATGTAAATAAGTAAATACATGTACGTTTTAAAATACCAAAATGTTTAACACCTATTTTTTCTGTACCACGATATATGCACCGAAATGTTATAAATATGCTTGCGTGCAACATCTAATTTCCTGATATAATGGAATACGTATATAATAGCATACGTATTATATAGTGTCTTACATTATTATATAGAATACCTAATGAAAATAATGGCGTTTATGCATATATTTATGAAACATAATTTAATGTGTATATTAAACGAGAAATTAAAACAATAATGCAAATAAAGTTGTGAACATGCACAGGCTTTAGAAGCATGCAATCCAGATGTACTATTGCATTGCGTCATGTCAACATGAGCGTACTGGCAATGTATGACGACACTAGAATAGACACTAACCCAATATATGGTACTTCAACAATGTAACGTGGTCATGACGATCAGTGATAGTGATTCTATTTACCGTGGTGGTGAGATGGCTTGTCAATCTAACAGATCGCCCCGCACCCGTACTTTCCTACGAAACGTAGCTTGACATATGTTATTGTCTACACGTCCGTGAAATGCTTTTACAGCTTTGCACCCTACCATTACGGGGGCTACCGTGGGTTATACACTGTACATGAATGCGTATCTATACACGAAGACTTGTCATGATGCTTTAACAGTCCATACTAGCGAGCTTACAATGTAGTGTACTCTTCATGTTTGTTTTCGTATCAGTCACGAAACACTCAACAAACAGGGAGAGTATGTGTTAGCTTACACTAACACCATCAGCATAGTGTCTCATTAAGCAGGCTGGAGAGCCAATAGAGATGCTGAGTTACAATGGTCGTCATCGTAGCAGTATTTATGATGGGTTCATTGAGAGTTCACGAGTAAACATCAACAAAGTCTACTTCTCATATTGCCCAATCTACCAGGCATCAGTTCATCATAGCAAGGTGGTACACGAACTGGATCACGTAGACGAACACCTTGGTGATTCTTACCTACAGCATCAGTTTCTGTATCATTAGCGTGTTACATTGCCCAATCTACCAGGCATCAGTTCATCATATATAGCAGTGTGGTACACGAACTGGATCACGTAGACGAACACCTTGGTGATTCTTACCTATACAGCATCAGTTTCTGTATCATTATCGTGTCACATTGCCCAATCTACCAGGCATCAGTTCATCATAGCAGTGTGGTACACGAACTGGATCACGTAGACGAACACCTTGGTGATTCTTACCTACAGCATCAGTTTCTGTATCATTATCGTGTGACCAAAACCTTTGCATTATCCACTGTGCTCTATCATTGACACCAAACTTCATGTTGGTCAGCATCTGCAATATCACTCCATGCTTTGGACGCATGCAAATACACTTAATGGTAAAACGAAGTTAGTACTACTTGGAAGCATTCACTTCAGTGGCCTGCATAGATAGTGCAGCCATGCCTTTCTTGAGTCTAAGTTCCTAATCCTATTTTGAATTATCACTGTACACCCATTATGTAGATGCAGATGTAGGAGTACTCGTTGTAAGCTATACTTTGGCGAGTCAAGCATCCAGTGTAGTATACGTAATGACATTTACTATTTACCTGTTCTTTTATTCCAATTCCATCTGTGTAACCTGGCAGTATAGACACGCGGGTTTTGCAGTCTATCGTTGAGTTTCGTCGGACGCCTAGCGGAACATTACCAGGACATTTGTATGCTCATGAATGAAGATGACGACATTCCGTGCAGTTTATCGACTGCCATCGCTACATTCCAATCTGTGCCTGAAAGATAACTTCCGTACTCGCTACTTACACCATAACCTGTCTGTGTGTATACTGTACTGCAGTTGGAGTAGTCTTCTTGGCACTAAACTACGTAGGGTTACATGCGGTATAGATGATTGTGATGTTGACACAACATCCGGTTCAGTAATGGCATTTGTTACTTTTTTTTTTTTTTCCGTTATTTCAATTCCCATCTGTCAGTTAACCAAGGCTGATGGCACCTAACATGTTTCTTCCACGTTTTTATGGAGATCCATATAATTGTCTAAAACGTCATTGCTGTTTTTGTTTTTTGTTTGGGCATCAAAGGGGATAGATCTATAGTAAAACCTATGAAAATGTATAATAATAATAAGAAGAAGTAAGCTAAACATTATGAGCTTGATGTGACGTTCTCTTCATCTTCGGGGGGCATGATGAATTACAATAGTGATGATTTAAGCACCCACCACGTCAATATGTCTACAGCTCATCACTTAGTAGCTTCACTATTTTCGAATCATGCCGACTAAATAAATAACGCACGTACGTGTGCAAGATTTTTGTTCTGTTCTGTTGCATAACGTTTACTTCTATTTTCTAGAGGAAGGTCGTCGCAAATGGGTGAAATATTCCCGCAGTGACGTTAAACTCCATATTCATTCACTCTAGAGAAAGGGTGACTATTCCATTAGTCGATAGTCGTCACGAATGGTTGAACTATTATTGCTGAAAATGACGTTCATCACTATTCCATTCACTCAACGATGAACACTATTTACGTGTCGTATATCACGTAGGTATTCATAAAGAAAAACATGTACTTGTTGAAACCTCATGTACTTGTTGAAACTAACTCTGTGTTAGTACTATATATACTCACACAGCCGGAGCTGTGGTATATTGCTGTACTTATATTCTACTTGGATTGGGTTTGGTATAGAATCCCTAGTGTGAAGTGGGCATATATATTTACAACGTGTGCTAACAATGCAATCAGGTGTAGAAGCATTTAGGCAACGTGAAGCCGCAGCAATATGCTGTTAAAAATAATATGTCTTTAATTATTATTTTTTAATAATTTCTTTATTTTTCACAATTTTCTGAAAGGTATTTGTGAATATGTCTTTAATGCTGGCGGTGTTATATATCCCTATGACTTATTATCTCCTATGCTCTGTATTGTGCCATGAATTACAACGGATTTATGGACACATTTGATTGTTTCATTGTTCATACTTATTATATGTCTTAATATGGAACGTAGACCAGTAAACGAGGTGATGATATAGCCTAACCCATACGAACGCAGCCATCTTGTTTCTTGTCGGAAGCTCGTTAAAAATCTACGAGAGGAATGCATATTTATCTCTTGGAAGATGCCACGTTGTCTGTCACGTTACCTGAATTGTGGACGTTGTGGGTGCAATTGGAGAGAGAGAGAGAGAGAGAGAGAGAGAGAGAGAGAGACTGTGGGATAGGGGAAAGAGTAGCCCTTGTCAATGGCGTTTCGTATCAATTATTCGATTTTTCGATTTTTAATGATTTTGACATTTTTTGAAAATTTATAAATTTTCAAAGAATGTCAAAATCAGTAAAAATCGAAAAATTGATACGAAACGCCATTGACAAGGGCTAGGGAAAGAGTATTACGTGAATAGTAGCGAACTACGTTTGGCTATTATATAAACGTTACACTATAACTGACACCTGTCTCAAACTGGAAACAATATCATGGTACAACTAATGTAAATACATTTCTGTTATTATCCGCCAATAAGACACCTGACGAGTGAAGCCTTTACGGAACATGCTCAAGCTTGCCATACTCCACGGAATGCAACAAGGTATTTGTAACGTCGTGTGTAGTTATCCACGCAATCTAATGTGAGTCTTGTGTGTAGACAGTAGTTCCGTGTTTTTACCCGTCCGTGGTAATTTGCAAACCGAGACTGGTGTAATCACACGTCCACTCTATATAGATTCCCAGAGCTCAGCATAAACGTGGTTAGACGATATTACCATCTTCTCATCTGCCAATTGTCAGATGACGGCGGGAATATGGTATAAAAATGCAAATGTTGAAATTCCCACGAACACTCATCACCCTTTTGTACAGTATTACTACAATTTGCTTTGTCACGATATGCTATTTCTCTACTAATTACGTTATACTTTCCCCCCATCTATAATGGAATTGAACGATAAAGAAATACAGTAGTTTTTGTTTTAAAGTATGACAAGCGGTATGATAATATATAGTTACATTACGAAATTGGCGTTTTCTTCTTTGACTTGGTATCCGAGTTGATTTTGAAAATAACTACTTATGTGTTTAAATAGTGGAATAATGCCAAAGGTACTATACCAACCAGGTCACTTTAATATATATTTAGTTGGAAATTGTCATATTGAGACAATTGAGCATGACCATAGAATTAACATACATGTTTTTTTAATGATATATCCCCCATGCCTAACGCATAATTCCTGTGAATATTAGAACTCCTGTTCTGAATGTCCACATTTATCTGTGTTACTGTACATACTATATGGACGACTTCGGGGGTTGCCAACACCTGTCACGTAAATGAGATGGCTTTAACGAATCTACTCAGTCAATTACAATACACAAACACAATATTCATGTGACATTCACACCAATCGTTCCTATATGAAACCATGTGCGTGCATATGTACGTGAGATACGACATCTCCATTTCCAAATGAAAGCGTGATGTCTACAAAGGTCTGGCAGCTTCCTGTAATACTAGATATTGGCCTGTTATGTAACGTAACAAATGGCTTGGCTAACTCGAGTCGCATTGTTATGTCTCATCTGCAGACGTAATTCTCAAAACACGCAACATGTTGGCATCAGCCATTGTACACGCGGTCCCCACGTGTCAAGTTAGACAATCTGCATAATGCACAGGGACGTCCGCATGCAATTTGGTGCAGGCGTTCTTGTGCAGATATGCACGTAAAGTATGCCTTAAGGGAAATGTATATTGACATCAGACATATATGTTTGAAATATTCAAAAATAGTTTTAGACAAAATAATATTTTCCGAATGATCTAAGTAATGACCACTTTACTGGGTTTTTTTCTGTTGTAAACTCGATGTAATAACTGTAGCTCATTGTTTTTCTGTTCCGAAAATACATGTATAACGGAAAATATAATATCGATATTAATCTACAAGATTGATTCATACATCATCAGATATCATACACAATGTGAATATGAGATACTATCAACACGTTTAATGAATGATAGCGAGATGTGTTCGTCATATCCCGTTATAGAACGAGTATCTATGTATACTATGTGATAGTGACATTTAAATTAAAGGGAAAATACCATTATGATAGCATTGATGGATACATCCTTACTCTATGCGGATAATCTAACGACCTCTAGACATGCGCAATCCTTTGCCAAATGCACCAACCCTGGAGACGAGTGCGCCAGGCAATATAACTGCAGCGTTGAACAGATTATAACAGAACAGAATTTATTATCATAAATCATCATGGAATATGATCTACGACGAACCATATCTGCTGTTGAGACCTGCCCCCGATATTACGAAACATTGTGTGTACGAGTCCTTGTTCAGGCTCAATTGTATATGGGTGAAGAAAGGTTTGTTGAGTATGAACTCGTACTCAAAAAGGTTTCGTAATCTCAGGGCATTGCTACATTATAAGAAGTTCATGTGCGATATGCGCTCTATGAAGTCCGTACAACACGATCCCGAAATATTTACTTTCTTTTCGGAAATGAGAACTTATTCTCACATATATGATGGAATATTATGCACAGTGAACCTCTTATACAGCAACGACACAAATCTAGTATGTATAAGACATGTACTTCTGCTGTATGCACCTTAGTTCATGGACTCGTTCAAAAAATATAACTTTGTTTCCAGAAATATCGATATAGAATATTTTATGTGTTTTTGGTTGATAGAACATGTTAACACATTTTCTTTTAAATAAATAGACGGAATTGGCTATGATACAAAAAAAAATGAGCCATTTTCTTTCATTTATATTTTATCACATAGCTTTCTAAAAGGTCCCATGCATTATCCCTCATAATTAAGAGGTCCCAAATGAGCGTGATAAAATTAAACACAAGGAGGTATCGGGTGTATGTATACATTGGGTGGGTATTTCTCAAGTAGAGACGTCTGTATAATACAAACACCTCTTTAACCGGAATCCTGTCACGATCCTCCGTGTGGTACGTTGTAAACTGTTGGTTTCAGGTAATCCAGCGTTCTCCTGGCCAATAGGTACCTCCGTCAGTCTGTACATCACCGGCAGACATATATCATGTCCATCTATCAACATCCATGTAGGCATGCCTGCTGAAAAAGGGGAATAAATAACAAAACGCCTGCCTCTGACATATGAAATGATAATGATTTATTATCTAAAATAAACAACCGCATTATGTTTGAGTTTGTTTTGAAGAGGCTTGTTCCAACGTAAATCCTTATTGTGGACTGCTGCCAACAGTAAGACATATAACCAGGCATTACTGTTGAACCTCTCCGAACATTCGCCTGGTACTACAAGATGTAGCAACAGTTATACATACAAGGTAGAGAGGTAAACTTTGGGATTAAAATGATATACCAATCCAATGTCTTCGTCTTATATATTTATATTTAAATTATGTACTAATCAAATAATATTAATTATTCGCTGGCTTCACTTTATTCATCACACTACTCCTGCGAAGTGATGTAAATATAACGTACTTCAATATGAAGAGGATTTACTTCATCGCATAACTTGATACCTAATAAGTAATCAGTATTTGGAATATTGTTTATTATAAAACACATATTTAAAGTTTTTCCATTGATTTATTATTTTAATTTTAAAGAAATGTAATTTTAATCAAAAACAATTTTACTTGCTAAATACGGACCCGAATTTCCGTAATTTAATGAATGTATGAATATTGAAAGAATAAACAAGGTTTTTGGTAATATTGATGGGCGGATATCTTTTGGTCAGTTATCAGTGTCAGGTTTAAATAGATGCTTAATGGATTAATAACTAGCGGCAGTCTCGCTTATCAAAAAGATACTGCTGATGTTACGATGTACATGCATCTTAACACCCTTCACGAAAGCAGACATCCATAACCCGCATATTCATGTTTTCGAAACAAGAATAGAGTGTGGTTAATTCGTGTCCTTGTTTCATGGGTGAATTAACTGAGTCTGTGCGTATATTAGTTCGACTATGTATAAAGTACCCTTTCATATACCTTTTCATATACCCTTTTAAAACCTAACTGCATAATTAATTACATTTTATAAATAAAATATACCTTTGGAACTCAATTTGAACCCAAACGCTTAAAGATATGCTCATGATTACAAACACATCCACACACTTCCCAGAGTTATTTAAAGAGTAAATGTGCCATGTGTAGAGTATGTATATGTCTGAAGCCGTGTACTGAGGTTTTCTGTAAGTTGGTTTTAAAGGCATAATATCACAGATATGTATGGTTGTTTTGGACTAGTTCTTAGCTATAACTGCATTCCCTTGACACACATAAAATCATGTTTGTACTTCCAAAAAGCTTTCCACAGCTGAGTGTTTGACAAATCTTCACTGCAACCCTTCTGCGACTCTTAGAGTCGGGTTTAAATCAAACGCGGCCAACGGCTCTTTAGCGATGATGCAAAGGGACATAACTCTGTTTGCTCGCACATTCGTGCGTAAAACAGAGAAG
>JAUTBZ010151581.1:0-11678 GCA_032361785.1 Lepetodrilus galriftensis
TGCTAATAACGTTCTAAAAAATGCTAAACTAGCCATTAGAAGAAACATGTCCTGGCACTGGAGATGTCCTTTAAATGTTAGTCGTCGCCCATATGGGTGAAAGATTCCCGCTTTTGACATAAAACAATAATTCACTCACTCTCACTCACTCACTTAAATGTTAAGTACAAGTTACATCATGTTATGAATAACATATTTTGAGTAACGTCAGCTGAACAAATTACTGGGAATTGGGTCTTTCTTAAGAAATAGACCACAAGTCCGGGTCTGGGTCTGGGAAATAGATCCCACCATAATCACATGCACCTCATACATTGCACGGCAAATCATTGACTAAAGCCATTGCATTACAAACATGTGGTGTTGTTCTGAAATAATCCACACAAAGCACTGTACAGTAAATATATCAACAATGGCTTATCCTGTTATCAGACTCCTGTATTATTTAATACTTTTACTGGAATTTACGTAAAACATCGTCAATCCATTGTTCATATCATTGAGAAATCATTTGACATGTATCCGCTTGCTAGATGATGTTTTTAAATTTGCTTATTAAATCATAATAACTTTACCCAGTTATCTAGCTATTTCATCAACGTATGATTAAACATTTATTATTTTAGAATTGTCAAAAGTATTAGATGAGTTATCCCCCCATTATCCTTATTTTAAAATAATATTGCGTTAGTTTATTGACTTGTTTTGTATTTTGGGGAATGATGATCACATTTTGTTTATGGTTAAATGGCAAGATGCTATGGTACCGGTATATAGTTATTTGAAATAAACATTTTAAATTGACAAGATCTTGAATTCGATATCTCAATAGTTTCCTGGATGAATATTATATTAAACATTATCAACTCTCGTTAAATTTACTATGTTCTGTAGTTCCTCTGTAAAACTGCCAACATTGCTGAAGCCAGATGTATATTACATTATTATTAAAATATCCATGTTAGGTCTATGGTATATATTGAAACAATCCATCAATCGGCGTGCCATTTTGTTAACTTACAATTACAGACAATTATATCATAATACATATGTGTTTATATTGAAGAAAACATGTATTCTTGTGCAAGAGCATATTAATACTAATGAGACATTTTATTTCCTCTGGTGTTTTTTTTATTAAATTATTTTATTTTTATTTTTGTTATCCAGGATTCTACATCGCGTAGTCCGTACACCGGGGTTTCACAGTTCCTGCCCACAACACAGAAAATTATCCAATTCGCAGGCGGAAAGGAGCCCAAGCCTGGTGACAAAATAATCTACGTTGCTGGAGCGTACGACTTGTTTCGTATCCTTCGGAGGCTGTATGTTCCCCAGGGTGTTGAGATAGTTATGCGTATTATACATGTGTACACATGCTTACATGTGTACCATAATAACCTTAATAATTTGAACATGAGAAAATAATTAAATTTGTAACCATTGATAAGTGTTGATTAGGGACAATCAAATTAAAATACAAAATATGGTTGCAAATAAATAAATTAAGGATTTAAAAAAAATATATACATATACATGTATTTCGTAAAATAAATTGAAAAAATAATACTGTGATTGAATAATTAGAAAATTATGATTTGAAAAAAAAAGGTGGTCATATTCATATTTTTAGGGTTGGAATTTTTCAAATATGTTTACGTTGATTACTTGTTAGGACTCTCCCTGTTGAAGGCGACTTAAGTTGCCCGATCACATGCAGAAATAGAACACTTTGATTTTATTCAGCAGTGAGAAGGTTAAAGGGTTTGAATTATTAGAGTAATTATGGTATTATGTGGGTTTTTAATGTTTCAAAATATGGACAATATTTGTAGAGGTTATCAAGTATATGATGCATATGGACACTCCATATATACATCAGCTTGACATGTTTATAGATGTTCTGGTAAAATATTAAAATACAAAATACACCAAATTTAAAGTGCTACATTGTTTTAAAAATATATGTAAGTGCAACAAAATACCTGTGAAATTTGTGCCTGAGATGTAGTTTATTATCCGAAAAGAGCATTATTTTCAAGTGATCAGAATTACCTTGCTTGTTGGAATTATCCTAAGCTGATTTAATTAATTGATCTGAAACATCAACGTTGCTTATTGGGGGAGAAATATGTGCGACATTGTTGCTGACCTTAACCCACTCAGATGTCGGCCATCTTGATTTCTTGGAGAAAGCGGCAGCTGCAGGGGACTTTCTCATTGTCGGACTCCACACCGATCTCGTGAGTGTTTCTGGGCCAGTACTTGTTTACCACAATGTGTCCTGTGAAAGTATGTGCAGGGCTCTAGACTAGCATATGCCCGACATACAGGGGCAAGTTAAATTGTACTGCAGGCAACCTATGTTTTATGTAAATTACTTTTCACAAATATAACTTCCTATTGACCTGTTACAGGAAATTAAAACTTTTTTCTTCTGGAAATCTTAGTAGATATCTGGGAGATTTATTAGTTTCAAATAGCTTATGTATTTTAAAAGTGAAACTCTTTATAATCAAGAAATCATTAATAACAATCAGTGCTGTAGATCTATGTCCTAATTTAATAATAATAAGAATAAGAATAATGAATAACACCAAAAATAATAACAACAACAATACCGTAATAATACCAGGTAATAAATTAATAACAACAACAATAATAATAATAAATTAATAATAATGACAGATGAGTTAATTAGATTAATACTTGAATAAAAGTGTAATTATTTGACCCTTTCTTTTCTTGTAGATTATCAACAGATATAAAGGATCCAACTATCCAATCATGAACCTGCACGAAAGAACTCTCAATGTTTTAGCATGCAAGGTAAGTGCTGGTTTGACAGAATATCCTATAAATGGTAACATTTTGTCTCTGGATGGTAACATTTTATGTCTGGATGGTAACATTTTGTGTGCGGAAAAAAAAGGCATATACCCGGTAGTACATTCCCTTTTTTTTAACTTTGATTCAGTATGTATCGGAGGTTGTTATCGGAGCACCCTATGCTGTGAAGAAAGATCTGATGGACCACTTCAAGGTGTGTATGCCTTCTCCAATACATCATTAACACCTGGGCTGTGTTCAGGCTGCAATACTTATCACTACACTATGCTACTTTTATACAAAGTAGTGGCTGGCTGAAAATAGCAGGAAATCAGTTTGTGCATGTGTGCAGTCCATTTCCTTCATGCTTTGGGTTTTCCTACTATTTCCTACTATAAACACTATGGGCTGGGGGGAGGGGGGGATGGGTCTCTGGACAGGTTTCAGCCCCAAATCTCAGGCTTGTTTTCCACTGAAATTACTGACATTTCCTGTAGATCTAGATGATAATAACCAATAAGCCAACCCAACCCAACTTCCAATCTCGTGTACTATGTCTCAGAGTGAGCGTGTTGTTTGCAGGTTGACATGGTGTTTCATGGGACCACACCAATCATGCCAGATGTAGACGGATCTGACCCATTTGCAGTAAGTGAAGTCTTGTACAGATGCAAGTGTATGTGGAAGATATTATTTTGTGTCTTGCTACGATTTGAGATTGGGTTATCATGTATCCAATGAAGATACTCTTTCAAAATATACATTCTTCTGAGATGCATTTTGAGATGAGAGTTTACAACAACCACACACACACACACACACACACATGTGCACGCATACACATACCTACACACACACACACACACACACACACACACACGCACATATTACCATTTGGTAGGATGTGGATGTGGATGAGGATGTGGATGTGGATGTGGATGAGGATGTGGATGTGGATGAGCATGGTGCACTCCTAACATGGTTCCATACTATATGATGTCCTGCAACTCCGTCTGAGAAATCTCACTGGAAATGGAAAATGACTTTATGCCATCAGTTAGATAATTTTATTATCTTTCATTTTGAAAACTGTATATATATCGCTCATGTCTTTCATGTTTTCAGGAACCCAAAAAGCAGGGAAAATTCAAAATACTGGACAGTGAAAATGAACTGACGACACATATGATCATCGAAAGGATCATCAAACATAGGTGAGGTTTATCTTTTTAGAGGAGAGACTGTTGCAAGACTATCAAAGCTAGGTGGACCTACCCCCCTCACCCCACCATCACCCTCCTGTCATTAACCCTTTTCATGCTGGAGGCAACCATAGATGCCCAAATACAGCAAGGATAGGGTTAAAAGGGACATTGTGTAGATTTTGGTTGACAGTTTGGCCGTAAGTGAATGCCCCCATGCTCCTCTCTATGGTTGTGATTTTGAACTTGAGTATCGAGTCGAGTGTAGTAAATTGAAATAAAATAACCAAGAACACTTGTGACCCATGATGACCCCAACATGCAAACATACTCCTCGATTCAGTGGGGTCAAGAAGAATCGTGACATCAGAAAATAGTGCGTTATGCACTTGTGACTGCCTACAACTTTTCTGATTGGCTAGTAATGTCTTAACCCTCGTGTTACATTCTTGGTCGCTTTTGAGATTCTTTCACTAATTTGTTAATTTTTAAAAACATTTTTGGTGGTTGTGTATGTAGCATTTGTCTCGATTCTCAAGTCTACAAAACAAATGACACCTACTGTAAATCATGAAATTAATGCGAGCAGAATATCAATGCGAAAAATGCGACAGACGTATTGTCGCATTTAATTGCTGCGCATTAAAGGTAAGTACTGGTGAAAAACATGTATGGAGACATGACCATTCGCATTTTATTGGTGTCACATTTACGTCTAAAATCTAGAGGTCGCATTAAATTAGTGACGCGTTAATTTCGTGATTTACAGTAGCTTCGACCGTGCATGATAGGTCAATACCATGGCTATGTACTGACGACTGCAATGCCGGGTATTTATTTTGCAGATTGGAGTACGAGGCTCGGAATAAGAAGAAGGAAGCAAAGGAACTGAAGATTTGGGAGCACATGAACAGCATCAGTGGATAACTCCACCCACCCAGTGTGTCCCTGCCCACAGTTCTACCATTTTAACATGTACCACCAGCTAGAATCGTTGTCTTCTGTGATATACCAGGTCCCTACTACCAGCCCTGCTGAGAAAACCTCTTTAATGTAGTGTGGAAATGCTACTTTTAATGGAAGATTTGATGGTATTTTAATAAGTTTATGCTGTGATATTCCACCAGCATAATGTATGCTTTCTGATGGATCATAACCAAAAAATTCAGCATGTATTATGGCTGGGAAATGTTTTCTCAGACATGTTTGTGTAGGAGTTAATGAGAGAACAACATAGGGCATGAGAAAGGAACACAATGTATGATGAACAGATATTTTAATTAACTAATTAAGACGTGACGCCCCAGTAAACATGATCTCTCACGTTTCCTAAACCACAGTCATTTGAAAATATTACCTTCATGTCTAGATACATTTTTATTCTCTCGTATACATGTATTTTAAAATGAGGAAATAATCCTCAGTTAGCTATTTATGCAGTTAACATTATATTATGTGCTAGCAGATACGTGTACCGTATGTGTTAATATTGGTAATGATCAGTGAGTGCATGGCTTGTCTTGTTCAGTAGCCTCCCCTTGCCATTCAGGAGAGACCACTTCCAAACCTACTCCAACAATACCAGTGTGCTTATATAGAAGCAGTTTTCTTCCTGTAGGTGTATTTCAAATACTTAGAGAATTGATTAATCCATAAAATACGAAAATTCCAATAACCAGAAATGTCTAGTGTGTTTAACCATTGCAGCTGCTGAACCAGCCTTAACCCATGCGCAGTCATTGACATTGATTTCGTTATGTATAAAGCAGAGAACGTATATATAGTTGCATGCCATGTCAATAGTATTATGCTTTTAACCTCATACGATGACTGATGTCATTAATGCATAATAAAACCCACACCAGTGAGTGTCCACATGCTTTAATTGTCCTGCAGCGATAACTTAGCAGGACAGGACGCCAATCTCAGTAAAATCAGATCTCAGATAGCGCAGCTCAGATTAGATGGAATCTGCATTTACCTCGCATCAGATTGCCCTTTGACCTACCTTGAGTGCTAGCCAATCACTGGTCGGTTTACATGTTGAACGGTGCAGAAAGTTTGTAAACGACCCCAAAGGTTTATCTGCGGTCAGAGTTCAACCTGACAAGACTCGAACATCCATTTCCTGAGACCGTAACTGAGTGAGTGTCATATACATGTATGTCTGTTTGAGCGTTGGTTTGAGAACTTATTTTATTGAGACTGGACGCATTATGTGCATGTTATGTTTAGGTATCAATGATATCATGAAACCATGTGCTTGCATGATTAAGACATGGGATATACACCATTTCTGAATAACTGTTTGCATGTAATGCTCAATTAATTAAAGAAATTTTGGTATCCAAAATGTCTAATGTGTTTATATGCACTGTAGGTCTAACTGCATTCTTCACTAGTTATGATAAGCTTTTTTTGCTTTTTTTAATGAATTAAATTTTTACCATAAACTTTGTTGTTTTTGTTACAGTTTAGTTGCTTATATTTTAAGTCACATGGCTTATGCTATCTTTACATAATAGGTGATGATTGGTATCATGTTGTTACTAGCACTTTATCATATTCTGTCAAGTTTATGTACTCTGTTGCCATTTTAAGATCCATTCTTTGTTGCTATTCACAGCAAATAAGGGGAATCCAATGCCATATTTAATTCTCACATATTTATTTTAACAATTTGAAAATGTTTAAGGTAGGTTGGCTGATATATGACATTGGTGCCGCCTGTCTCCTTTAATAATATAATATAAGAACTATGTGATGATACAACTTGATACATACAAGAGATTGTTTGAATTATGAATTTCTGGTTTGTTTATTCCTAACAACGGTCTAACAATGAGGCATCTGAATCTACCCGCAGGAAGAAAGAGGTTAACCAAAACACTATGATACATGTACACTGAAGAGCTGGACATATTTCTGGAGAGAAAAATAAATCAGTTTATTATTTAGTTCTTTTACTTTCTAAGATGCAGTTCTAAGTTACCAATCGGAAAGTGAATTTGTTTTGTAAACACAAATTGCTGAAACACAGATTTAATTCATGTTAGCGACTTGCGCACAAATATATATAGTCGTGAGGGAAGTATTAGTCTGCTAGGTAGTATTGGAGCTAGGAAAGTAGATGGGTGATATAGAAAGTGAATAGTTTGCTGAATGTTATAGTGAATGCTATTTTGTTTTCATTTTCAGTTGTAATGCTCAATATTAATTTTCTTTTCTTCTGAACATTAATTAAGATTAACAAACCACAAAAACTTGCCATAATGTTTGCATCTTAAGTGTTAATTTAAAAATGTATGTACATGGATGTATGTATATCGAAGATTAATTAATGTATGTTCATGCATAATAATCATTTGTTGTGGAATAAATAATTATTTGGAATATATTCTATGTTAAATTTTCCTATGTTCCTATGTTAAACTTTCCTTGAAATCAATAATCACTTTATTAATACAAAAATTTAATGGTCAAATAACTAGGCGTCATCTTATATATTTACCACATACATGGGAATAACCATCCTCTGCCCACAGGGTGAAGCACTTGAAATAATATCTTATCTTCGTTGCACACACCCTGTGTTTTTATCGCCTACAAAGCGCCATCTGGTGTGCACTGTTGAGTGGTCCAAGTCGTCTAACTTCGGCCGACCAACAAATAACTCGACAGTTTGGTTACCGGTACATGACAACATCATAAGAAGATTTTCGAAGTATTTCATATTAATGCATTAACAAAGAGTGAGTGAGTGAATATATATATATGGAGTTTACATGTTTAACGTCACTGCGGGAATCTTTCACCCATTTGAGGTACATTGGGTAGCGATGTGTTTGTTAACACACTCTGGAAGCAGGAAGTTACTAACATGCAATAATGCATAGCCACGGTTTTAGTATGGCAAACATGACAGCATCGCTTTGGCGCCAATCTATCAATGAGATGCCTTGCATGAATTTACCATGATATCCATACCACAGGGAGTACTATGATGATGTTTTATGACCTGTTGGGAGAGGGTGTATGACCCCCTGAGAATTACAGATTTTATAACCACTAATGCCTATGGAGAATGACCCCCTTATTATTTTCTTTATTTCTAACACAGAACTGTGTTATCAATCTCCTTAGTTTAGTAACTCACTACTTGCTATAAACACCTGATAAAGTTGTAGACTATAATTATAATATTAATAATAAACCAAAGTAGTTATGCTAGCTGAAAGTGCAAGATAATCTTGTATACCATAGTTCTGAGGTAGTCTCTTAAGTCTAAATAATAGCATAATAGTTGAGAGAACGATCGTAATTTAATATTTTACAAGATTATTCATCACTGGTCGACAGAAAATAAATATAATTGTCTATAGTTTAAACCCTAGTATCCCTAAATTGTTCAGATTTGAATCCACCACTATTTGAATTTCTAAGTACTGTTGTCAATAGCAGTAATTATCATAAATTTAGACTTCTGTTACAAATACCAGTAGCTATTTTGTGTCACCTTTGCCTGTCGGTCTCACATGTTTTCTGCAAATTGTATTTTTCTTATTCATGTTTTATTATAGTTAATTATGGCTTGTTCATTTATTATCATAATTTTTGAAGATGTAGTATGAATCACACACGCACACACAAAAACACAGAAAAATCAGCTTTCAATATGTGAGTGCATTTAATAGACAATCGTTAATAACAATGTCAAGATCTATATAAAATACAATCTATTTTGGGCATGTAACGTACATAAATGTTGATAAACATTTGCATATAGGTTGGATGCTGGATGTATTGATTGTAACATATAATTGTAAGAGATATTGAGTGACTAATGTCATATGATACGCAACCAGATTGTGTTTTTATCATGATTACTCATCTGGGGAAGTGATATACCTGGTCATTGTGTGTGCACGTCAGGGGTACAATTGACAGTATGTCAATAGTTTAATACTTGCCTATCATCATGATCATGCTTAGAAGTCATCGGTCATGGAGATACATCCAGACATCGTATATATACTAGTATATACAAAGACTCGATCGTTCAATGCTGTATTATATTTTATATGATGTGACCACCGATCAGCCCATACAATAAATTATTTTTATTATTGATGCCTGCTTACAAACATTAGTAACGCAAGCTGCAATTAATGAATTATTAACCTTATATGTTCACATCAAATCAATATAAATAGCTTGTACACATTGACGACCATGTGAGTGTAGGTATTGATATCATGTGAATCATAGCTTTACCCCGTCCACAGCAGATGACGATGCAGACTAGCACACCCGTCACCGACTTTCTCAGACTGAGCTGTCAAACTATAACTCCCACCTCATAACCTGTGACACATTCAAGGTCACATCCCACAAATATTATTATAATAGTAGCAGTGACATTTACTCTAGACAGCTTTTCTACAGCAGAGTAAGCATGATCTGTGAGGCTTTCATTCATCGTCAGGGCCAAACCCCTCCCACCCCGCGACTAAGCTTGTGTGCAAGGTGCCCCTCGCGCTAGGCTCGTATTACTGGGTTTGGGGGGTGGGGGAACAGTTGTTATTAGATGTATCTGCAGTGCATGTGTGGTGTGCATGCAGGGTATGGTGTGAGCAGTGACTAGACTAATACAAATCGCGCTGTCCCGTCACATACAGTCACTAATATAGACCGTGTACACTGGTCAGTGAAGATTCGGCGAGGGCACGATTCAGTCAACACCTACCGCTTTCAAAGCTGCCAGACGGTCCTTCGTCATTTTCACACACAACTACAGTCCGGCGAAAGGCCAAAATTTCACATATATCCGTAAATTCCTTTTCTAGGCCATAGATTGAGGCTGAGAATGTACAGAAACACAGCTCAAATGACAACCATCAAATCAATACAATTTTAATATTTGCATGTAGACCGACTCCATTACTGCGCATGTCAACAAATCTGTTCCTACTTCCTGTAGCATACATTTCGGAGCTCCATCTAGCGATGAAGGTCGATAAAGCAAGGAAAACGTCAACTTATCTTTGCAAAAATACTTATAAGAAAATATGTAAATGCATTTAAATATTCGATTTTCTTGATGCGTGTTTTACAAGATAACAAATCTATCGCATAACTTGCTCTGGTGTTATACTTCACAAGTCATGAAGCGCCCGATAAGCTTTAGGTGCCCGAAAAATGTCTAACTTTAATTAACTTTTCCGATAGGTCTATCTATTTATTTTTTTAAAGTAGGCTACTTATTACTAGAAGCAAACGTTAGATACTATTTATCATAATTAATGTTGACAGTCCCGAACAGTAAGTCTGGTGTATAAAACTATTAAAAAGAGTTGACCATAGTTTTACGCAAGGAAACGCAGAAAAACTGGATATCATATCGCTATAACTATTATAGTTAACTAGAAATGTGGCCTACGTATGCCGAATGTACGCCTACATGTAGGCCCCCTACAGTTAAATAGTTATTTTTTTTTGTGCTGCGAAATAAATAACGTTTTCAACTCAATTTATTAGACGTAAATGTAGAATGCGCGTAGAATAAATATTGAATAGATCTCTAGATAGCTGCAGATATGTAACTATAAGATGCCTCGTTTACTATTTTGCTATAGGCCTATATTATGGCACGCCTAACTATTTTGCTATCTATTGTGGCACCCATTATCTATATCTATAAGGGTGCCATAGTAGATAGCAAAATAATAAACGTGGCATCTTATAGCTACAGATCTGTCGCATATAAATTGGATATAGGCCTACATGTACAGTATTTGTTTTCAGTCATCATTTTCCATTTTAAATAGGCCTATATGTAGCCTATGTAGGGCCTGGATGATTATTTTGGGGTGCCGAAATCAGGATGGTGGGTGATGGTCCTGGGTAGCCACCCGATTCAACACTCCCCGGATCTGCCCATGAGTCCTTGTTTTTAAATACATAAATGCACTGTTAAATAAATTACACATGTAGGCCTAGGGCCTACAACATAAATACTAGTAGGTGTAGGATTCTTTTAAAATAGAGCCCATGCTTTTCTCTCCAATTTATACATATATGTATCTTTGTCAGGCGCGTATAGCTAGGACATTATTAACATAGTACAGTTACTAGCGAATCCACATGAAAACGCCCCTAGCTACACGTGCCTCTTTGTTACGAATAGCACGTGTAATGTCATAATATTTAATCCATCAACTACAGACTGTAGTACTGTATCTACTAGTAGGCTATCAAACATATACATGTATGTTTGCAAATACCTGAATTATCGATAGTAGACTTAATTCTCTTGTGGCTGTATATATGGTTAGAGTTAAATAACATGCTGATATTCAGAAATTGTCATCCGAGGTATATCATGTAATAGTATGTCCATCATGGTAACATTGGCATTGGACACATATTAATATGAATGCTTTTACGATCGCTTCAACATGATCACACGCATGAATTCCGCTTTAAATCAGTATTTAAACTACATGTAATTTCCTTTCGGGCGCATACCTTGCTTACAATATATGCAGAAACGCAAACGCCACGCATCCACAGTATAGCGGCTGCAAGTGGGTCATCGAATGTCGAAGAGTATCATTTAAAACTAGGAATTCCGGTGATAAGCTAACA
>JAUTBZ010151592.1:0-11678 GCA_032361785.1 Lepetodrilus galriftensis
AGAGACAGAGAGAGAGAGAGAGAGAGAGAGAGAGAGAGAGAGAGAGAGAGAGAGAGAGAGAGAGAGAGAGAGAGACATGCAGAAATACAGGCAGACATAGAAGGCCAGGGGTGGATCCAGGGGGTGAACCGGGTGGCTAGCCACCCCCCATAATTTCGGACCCCCCCAAAAAATAAATATAATTATATATTTTCAACCAGTCATTTCAATGGAAGGAGACTTGATACTAGTAACATAGGTAATACTACAACTATGTGTGCATTATAATAAGCCTACTTGTAAAAGTTGGTTACATCACGTGATTATTTATTACAACTTTATAAAACTATTTTAACCATTGAGCGACGACGATGACGGCATTTCGTCCTTGAAGGACTTCTTCGTGTCTGCTGGGTATTATTTATTGCTGGGTATTCTTTAGTGCATTATTTATTGCTAGGTGATTATTTATTGCATTACTAACTTTTAGTACTTAAAATTATGTTAATGCCGATAATATGCCACGTTTTAAAGTCCAATTTTCACAACAAATATATGCTCTAGATGGCAAGAAATCCCATTTTAGGCCATGTATTGTTTAGAAATGCTTGGGGGCGCATGCCCCTAAATCCCCTAGAAATAAAATATTCCGCGCTCTTGAATAACATGCTTTACTTGGGCTTGCAATATTATTTCTGTAATTGTCATGTTCTGCTATGCCCAAGTAGGAGAATTAAAAGTAAATGTGTGATTTAACACCTCCTTTGTACTAGCCTTCCCCCTTTCAAAATTCCTGGATCCGCCACTGGAAGGGTGCATGTGCATGGTGGTGTTTCGTGTGTATTGCATTTGCCCATGAGGCGGATAAATTCACATACATACGTATTTACTACAATCGGTATATATATATTTACAGATGTTTCTCGGCAAAACCATCTATCTGTATCTATTATTGACCAGCGAACAATTCCACCAACCTGCACCAACATGTAAATACAATCAGCATATCACACCCAATAACATCTGAACTATGATAGACAGGTTTCCTCAGACCATCTATGATTGAAACCGTCAGAACATATCACCGGAGGCAGCAACACGTGTCCCGTGTGCTAGAACATGCTGGCCAGGTGTCCTACGAGGTACGGGTGTAGGGTTGTGTAGGGTTGTGTAGGGTTGTGTCTACAGAAAGAAGACCGCTTCCATCCGTATGCGTCGACTCTCTGTATATACAAACACGGGAATCGCTTCAATAAAACACATACTGCAGGCGGAAGCTAATGTAAACCTTGTCTTGAAAGACAAGAAACAGCTTCTAGGATAGCGTCTAATAACTCTCAGAAAACAGACAGGACGATATGGCAGGATTATCTGCTCGAGGTTTGTTGTATTAGCTAATGTCCGAAATAAATAAATATAGGTAACCTGAGTTTTACCTTAAGCCACGGTATCACTCTGGATAACAGCTTCATGTGTGATCTGTGCATGAATGTTATACTGAACAAACACCTAGTATATTCATAATATGAATCGAATCATTTTAATTCTGACAACACGGCGTGCAGGGAATTGATGTGTTTTCAGTGTCCCTACCTGGATGTAAGGTTATAACTACGGTGTGATACCAATAAGCCACGACTAGATATTTCGAGATAATGTAAAGCATTCAAGGGAGATAATTCATTTTCGTTCTTAAGAAACATAGACCGTAACAGTAGGATAGTGTAGAATGCAGATAGCGTTAACCATTGCAATTTCAGATATAACGTTGGAATAAACATAGGTGTGCATGTACGACAGTAATTATCATTCAAGTAGATATCTACAGGTACTAGCATATATTTTTGGAACTGCATATTTTCGTAAGCCTCCGGGGTGATCACGTGTTATTCCTGTAAACAGCTCAACCAATCAGAAAGCAGACATGTGTTGTGCGCATAAAGGACCCAAACAACTCTGTTTACTTATAACGTTGTCTCAAACAATCTCAAGGGTATATTCACCACAACTGTACTGTAACGTAAATACCTTTGTGCTAACGCCCCTTTCTTCCACGGGTATTTACTATTTGCGTAAACACCGTACCCACCGACAGTAGAAGTGCCCATCAGCGCTAATATGAGCATTGATGGTCAATGTGAAACATAGACGAGCGATTCCGGTGTATTTAGAAGATATGCCAAAGCCCTGTAGTATTTAGACATGTATGTCTGCAACAGACAGTCGCCAGTATATTAATCCACGACGTGTGTGTGGGCCTTATTAAAAGACCACATATAGCGCACGCAGTTGCCTTGTTAACCCTCTCCATGCTGAAGGCAACCGGAGATGCCCTAAAGAGTTGTATGTGCCTAATCCTAATCCAGAAGGGAGAGAGTTAAGCGAGTATACTGACATCTGAGTATACCGGTATCTGAGTATACTGACATCTCCGTAGACCTTTTAAGCAGCTATGTACTAATATACCGTATAGTTGCCTTTTTAAAAGAGTAAAATTACGAACTCCAGAACTACGAATCGTAGTTGCCTTCTTCAGCGACTATAATATTCTAGTATACGAAATGCAATTCCCTTGTTAAACGAGTATACGAGAAACGCAGTGACATTGTTAAGAAAGTATGTGACATTGTTAAGAAAGTACACGGAACTCGGTAGCTTTGTTAAGAAAGTATGTGCGAACCTCGGCTACATCGTTAAAAAATAAGTACGGAACTCATTTGAGAACCTCATTCAAGAATGTATTTACGAACCCCAGTTGCATTGTTATCATACATTCTACTACTAAAAGTTACGGTTATTGGTTTGTTTCGTACGTAGATGATGTAGACTATGGCAGTCTGTGCAACATTACGTATCCTAGTAACTCCAACCGACTCAAGCCGTAATAAGAATCTATCTGTTTTTAACTATTTGTCATATATTTGATGCTATCTCTGCACTAACTGCATATCTGCGTCTAAACAGTTCTGCTGTATTCGTGGGTGCATCAATAAATAGTTGATGTTTCCAACATGCACATCTCTTGCAATCCCATTCCACGTGAAGTACCAGCCGCCATATGTCGCAGTGCACGTGTTGTTATTGGCATTTCCCATCTGCACCGTCAGCCGACATCTCGGCACCAGAACTCAGACCCTGTTTCGTGATAGCACATCACAATATGACGGAGGGTGGATTGAATCTATTGATTTAAGACTCATTGGTTTAATTATTCAGTTCCTAGAGGCCAGTCTTCCGCAGGTCTCACTGTGAAGTTCAACGAGGCACGCACACGTACATATGTCACCTAGCTTGTGAGTTCTACATAGGAAGATCATTAATATAAATCACGAAATTATTGACCATCAATGGATGGTAGGAATCAAGTTTCATTGAATATATATAGTACATAACAATAACATATATTATCTTCAATCTCTCAATATATCTTTCTTTCTTTCTATCTCTCTCTCTCTCTCTCTCTCTCTCTCTCTTTCTCTCGCTCTCACACACGCACTCGTATATTTCCTTCCCTTCCCATTTATATAGTCTTCCCTCTCTCTTTCTCTCTAACTCACTCTCTGTTTCTTTCTCTCAACATTTCTATATCCTTCATTGATAAGGTTCCTATAATACTCAATGAGAGCGAGAGAATGAGAGGGTAGAGAGAGAGGGGGGAAGAGAGAGAGGGAGGGAGGGAGAGAGATAGAAATATAGAGAAAGAGAGACACTTTTTATTAGTCAATGATAGATCGACACCACATATAACAATACATTAATTCGATCGGAAGTGACCATAAGGCCCACGAACAATAGCTAATCCATATTATTATACCTGTACACGCTACCATTCATTGCTGACTGTCTTTGGTTTAGTTCACAGTGTTGTGGAGACTGTATTCAGGACTATCCTGTAGACCATTCCCTGTACAACGCCTGTCTTGGTCCACTTGACCTCCTTAACCTACACATATATATTACATGCAACACCAATCACTTTCATGTGTGACGTACAGTGCTACAATAGTTGTAACTGGGCTCCCGCCACAACAGAAAGCGTTGACGTTACAATAGTTGCAGCCTACAAGAGCGTCGTGCAACGGGCGCCAGGGCAGGTATTCATAAAGGGGCTTAAGTCACTTTTTGATGACCAAATATATAGCAAAAACTGACTTAGCCCCTTTATGAATACCGGCCCAGGAATCCTAGACGCAATGCCATGGAGGTATAGATATCTACATGTGGCTAAATGCTCGTGAAATGTCAGACGCATGTACTGTACATCTCCATGGTTAGTTACGTGCTGTCTGATTCCGTGCCGTGGATCTATGCGTTGACTTGGTCATGTGACGTACTCTGTACTGTTATATTCAGTGGTACGTCTAAATTGTGAATTAGAGTAGTCCGTAATGTTGTATAGTTGTATTATGCTGTCTTGTATATATATAGTCTGATATTGTTCAGTTACGATTGCAACATACGTATATTCGCAACATTATTCAGGGGTGCGTCTATTGCGTAGTGTTCTTAATACGCCTGTTATGTAAGCTTGCGCTGGAAAAGTTAAACTTTTTTAATGAATGTTGAACGTATTCCCAGACATCTTAGGTCGTAAAACTGAGTTGTAACTTGAACTACCGGTAGTTTTAGTCTTGTGCCGTCGTTCTCTTCTAAACGTTTCACTAATAACAACGGTAGATGCCCAGTGGACTTGGTTAACTCTCTCCATGCTGAAAGACAACCGTATATGCCCTAAATATCAGCGCCTGTGTCCAGCAGGGAAAGAGTTAATCCAAGAACAAGAACTTGAAGGTTAATTAACCCTGTTTCCCCGAGTCGTAGACTTCTATTATTTGATACGTACTAGGATACATCGCTTAATCAATAGGCTCTAATCCAGGAATCAACAGTAACAATCTTACATTCATTATTTACCTGCATTCCTCTACTGGGAGGAATCACGTGTCCGGGCTTTATCAAGCCATATCTCACAGCCGTGACCGTAGTCTATCTGACACTGCAGGCACACTGGCTGTCGATGTTTCGGATATAAGGCACCTGGAAGTCCTTCGATATAGCACTGATGGATGAAATGACCGTAATAAAAATCTCCAAAATATAGAAATATGTCCATGAATGTAATACATCAACTCTCAAAGAATTCCACTTGGTCACCAACATTATATAAGAAATCTTCCATTATATGAAGATAGCTCATCATTCCTTGGTTAACAGTTAAGTATCAATTTTCGGAATTCTAGTTCCTTAAACGTTCCAGTAATATAAAATGATTACAATTTAATGGTTTTACAAAATCAACAAAATGTAGTATAAACATTTCAGTGAAGAATTTCTGATCGTTGTTGATCGTACGAAACAGTTATGAGTCCAGAGTCTATATATACATTCTGATGTTTCTTTGCCTTGAAGAAACACCAGTTTCCTCCGTACACCACGATATCGACAACTGTTGGATTCCTTTCTTCCAAATCTGTGTCAAGAGTTTCCTATGGTTTACTTCTTCAAACAGACCTGATCATTCCTGAGGACGTGTCCAATATAACGCTGATGCCATTGCTTCTTTGTGAAACTGGCCCCAGCCCGTATTACCTGCACCCCCAGATCGTCCTATCTCGCGATGCTATCACAATGTACTTCTCCTAGCGATTGATTAAGTAAAGAATCTGTATTTTCTGCAAACATTGTAACCTAAAACCTTCAAGGTACTTCCTTCAAACTGATTGTATCGGCTCCGTGCATCTACAGGTACAGTAAACAAGTCGAGGATGGGTATTCTTGAGATCGCGTACTTTGGACATTCTACCTCCTTCCCACGCTGTGATTCCATATAAGTTTGTGTAGATCAGCATTGATAACGCAATAGCTTAAAAACACGGATTCGACTACCAAGCCAACTTTTCTGAAATCCAGTATTACCAACGGGAGTGCTTAAAATGTAGGCATGTTGGCGATTAGTCAACATTATTTATGTACATGTTAGCGGCGATAAGGAAAATACGGCAATAACGTTAACGTTCAGGTAATAAGGTACTTTCTAAGGTTCCATTAACACTAATACTAAATAGCAGTGATTATCATTATGATTCGTAAATTATAATGTGACACACATTTAGTCATACTTCTTTAGTTAACACTTCCAGTACAATTAATGCAATTGAAAATTAACAACTTGTTCCTAATATTCCTCCAAGGTTCTGAGGACGATATCATATATTACTGCATAGTCCTGAATGGTGAGATCTACTGTATGTTGTTCAAATTTCATAAGCATTAAGTGCTGCGTTTTCTAAATCTTCTTCTATGACCATGCAGTAGTAGACAAGGCAATATTTCGTGAAATGATCCTGATAATTCAAAACTGTTGATTTCCTTATTACCTAGTCATTAACAATATTAACGGATGCTCCTTATTGCCTCTAACATACACACCGGTACACTAATAAAACCATTGTGTACGATAGTGAATATCTGCTTTATTGTGTTGCAAATGTATGTGCTGATCTTGAGGTGTATTGTATAATGCATGCAATTAGTTGAGAACAAATTGCTAATAAAAACTAATATAATACGTATTTACCATATTAACACATATTAATCTTCAGAGATCGCCTATTAATCAAGGGGAATGTGTCAAGCGCGAAAGGAGCACGTGATTACCTAATATTATATGGAAACCAGTCGTTGATTTCCTGTGGATTCGAACTTATTCAACCATATTCTTCCCGGAAACTAATGACCTATCATTACTACCATGCTGATTTGGGGACATTTGTCTCGGCGGGTTTACATATATAAATAATAAACAGTCGTGTCTGGTATTAAATGCGGTATTCTGGTATTAAATGCGGTATTTGTAATCGGAACTGGTTCTAGCCATGTCTGGAATGTCCGTATGAATAATCTCTGGACTTATTTGTTCAACATGACAACGGGTAGTCGCCCCAATACCGTGGAATGGTAGACGGGTTGCGTCCTTCATAACTTGAGACCAACATTACTAACTAAGCATTTCAAATGTTACAATGTAATAGGACTTATCACATACAATAAAGTCTTGGAGTGGAATATATAAGTGAAAATCGACATTACGATAGTTGTACAGTTGTCTGATCAATATAGAATCTCACATTCGTATTACATACAGTATTACTAAAACAATTAAACTCCTTGCATTGGCAAACATAGCAATATGATATGATATATATTTCAATGAGTTTAATACGTTTAGTAATAACTAAAACATCATATGAAATCATCTCTATGGATAATGTATATGTAATATTCGTGATTCTTGATCAGCTGAATGTATCTATATAGTGGAAATCATGTAGATCCAGATGAGATCTCCTCAGTTCGTTGTCGTGTTGAACCAGATTCATATTTCCTAGCTATGGTAGTCATACATTTAAACAGAAACAAATACGGAAACTGATGCACAGACGGTTCTATATTCTCTGTTTGACTATACATTATCTATACTCAATAGTATTCAAATGCTAAATACATACAAGTTGAACTCTAAATGCGTTTGTTCGAAGATTGTACACACGTTGAATTCTTTTTTTTAAAAGTGTTTGATGTTTTGCACATTCTCAAATTGCGGAGATATTCGAACGTGTGTAGATATCATTACGACTGTTCAACTGCATCCCGTGGGACGAGGGGCGGTGTATTCCGTGGAGAGGTGTGGCAACGTACAATGCTATTGATTGGCTAGGCGTCATCTTGATTATACTTAACAGTTATTTCAACTATGCTGCCTTTCTTGCATTATATATGAATAGAAGACTTGTCCCTCGTGAATAGTCTAGATGACCAATAATGCTATATATAGGGTTTCCTTACCTCGCCTGCACCGTCAATTGAAATTACCTACATAATGACCATTTCCGATCGATTGTATATGATTCTTTTGTCAAATTCGTGAACAATTTGATTACGAACTGGTTTAGTATTCTATTTTAAATAACTAGGAGCGAGAGAGACAAAGACAGATATGAGATAGGAAAGGGGAGTACAGAAGTTAGAAAGGGTGACAGTGTGAGCGAGCGCGCAAAGAAGATCTAACTAGATACAGATGACACACAACAGTCCATTCTTGTCGTACCTGTGATACGTCGGTTGATACTAACTACATCGCGTTGTATCAGTTGTCGGCGGTTACAAGTAGTTACGTTACAACGGGTAAATGTGATCGTCAGTGTAATCACACATGTGGTCGTAACATCACCAACATCTGCTAAACCTGCGCCGCTCTGTATCGCCGAGGCCCGCCCCATTCACAAGCAAGTGCGAGCTCTGCCCCTGATAAATGTGCCCCAAGATATACAATGGATGTTTGTCCACATTCCTGATATTGTCTGCCGTATCTCCCAGTGTAGTCGCCTTCACTACAGCAGATAACAGTGAGCCCCTGCAACAGTCGTGTCTTTCTCTCCGTCGTATCGGTAAACAGAGAGTTCAACTGGGCCACTGCTAGTGAGGTGTACGATATCAGTCTGCAGACGGGACCCCGTTAACACGAAAGCGCTGAGGGAGCTAGTCTCAATGAACACGGCTTGCCGCGGAAGCAGCTGAATCATTCTGATCTCGGCGGCTAATTGGATGATTCACTTTAACGCGCCTAATTTGCCCCCGTCTTCGAATAAAATATTGCGTCCCTTTTACCTAAGTGATCTTAAGGTAGTTAGGGTGAATCGTAGGCGAGGGTTGTAACATTTCATCGTCCTCCTACTTAAAGCTGCCTGGGTATAAACGTTGACGTAAATGTTTAATTAGAGGTGAATACAAACGTCCTAAAATGTCAAGGTTCCTCTAAAACTATGATACCATTGTCTAACGTCTCAAAGCTTGGAGGTGTTCGGTGTTCTGGTTGGATGCTAGTGTATATACTGCGACAAATGTTTTTTTTACAAATAGGCCTATTAGAGAGGCGAGTTACGTGCCCTTGCAGTCAGCTGATAATATATCATTGTGCAAGATTTGGGCGGTTCAAAGGACTGTTGTTACGTCAATGTAAATAAACACAGAAATATACTCGCTTCCATGTTCCTGGGAACTTCTTACGTAGGCTTATTATAGTCGTTAAGAGTTGGATGATTTCATTCCCACGTGTGGACGGCCAATGGCAGTGTTTTTTTGCGGGTTCCTATTAATACATACATTTCATTTGTTAAGCTTAGCATGTTTGCCATACGATTATATAATTACATTGAGAAGATGGCACATTGTATATGATGACAAAAAAAACAGGCATTGATGGCAACCTCAAATGACGTATACATGTATACAGCGGGGTGTAGGCGATAATAGGCCCGTAACCAGTATACATGTCAGATCATTCTAACTTGGAGTCTTTCTCTTTAGTGTGTTACATGTGCGCACATTTTAGCATCGGTCATTTTATTACGACTAAAGAAAGCACATGTTTCGGTGTGGTTTCTAATTAACCCTCTCCTTGCTGAAGGCAACCAGAGTTGTCCTGTGTCTAATCAAGCAGGGGTGGCTGATGACAACAAACATGCAGCAGTAAATTGGGTGGCTGTAATTCTCTTGATAAAAAGATGGCTCATTAGCTATGTATACTACATCATCTATGTAGGCTTGCATCTTCCGCTGCTCCTTCAGACTAACTTGCACCGGATGTCCAACATCCTGATCCTCCGTAACACGTCATGGGATCACCGTCACCTGCTACTGTAGATATGTCTTCCTGATTTAATCATGGTGTAATATTCGCTGATTATAAGAAGTAGATGATGAAGTGCCAGAGCTAACTGCCGTGCACGATCAGAAGCCATCGATACGGTGGCAACTTTGATGAAACTAATTAGAGGTCTCCTGTCTGTGATCATCTCGGTTATGTCATTATGACATCGTATATCATGCAGGTATGCATTCTGTGTGATCTGTATACACCCTTTGAGATATTTCAGGAATAATAGCATGAAGCCATCGGATATATCTTGGTCAATATAGAGCATTATGTAGAGCATTATATAGAGCATTATGTATGTCAGATCACAGGAAGAAAGGTTCGGTTTCTCTGGGACGCTGTCTGTGCATAGGTATGTTCCTAATTTCTTATGCAAATTGTTTTGAAGTAACATCCGGGTTGCACAAATAAATGAATAGAATAGATTATAATTAAGTAAGTATGATCTGAAAAGAGATCAGAATAGTTTAGTACCCAATAGAATGATTCCGTGCACCTAATGCCATAGTCTGTGTCACACCTTGTTCTCACCCAAAAACTCCTATTCAAAATATTCCCCTAGACCAGTTAAGCAAGTCTAGATTCAATATATATTATTGATTCACTTTAACCCTCCGAGACTATTGATAGTCTAGTGGTAGTAGTACATACTGCTACATTTCAGTTCATTCTGTCAGTTTGATTTGCCTGAAATTGCTTTATGGTAACTCATTCTGCAACCTAAACTTAAGTGTAAACGTTAGATTGCGTTATATAATAGTTGTTTGCATGTTGCCGTACAATATTTGCACCCTATTAGTTTCTATTCATCGTCTCTCCAACAATCAGTATTTATGTAAACGTTAACTGCCTGAATATATCGGCAATGTGAGGACGAAACGTTGTGATTATTTAACCAGAGACCTGGTATAGTTTAATGTACATAGACGTTCGTCTTTATCTAGTTATCGTATTCAGTCGCACCGTAATTCCGTAAGATATTTTACTCATGCTTCGGTGAGATGAATGTTATATTTTTTCATCGGATGATTTTACGTTTTTCTGTGCCTAAGCCCACGAATCGTACCATTTTTGTAGGAAAAAAATATTCAATGACCTCATATTGATATAAAATAATATATAATACCACTTTTAATAGTGATCCCTAGCAAATATTGAGTAGTATAGTATGTACGTAAGCAACTAAACATGCATGCTATTTTGCAATGCATGACATGAATTTATGGAGGATCTAACATGAGTGGTCAATTAATACTGAATGTATTAACGAGTTGGTAAAACTGATATTGTGCGAGACTTTGCCTATGACATCAGTGGGAGCTCCATAGCAATGTGGGCGTGATAGAACGTTACAACTGCTCAGAGAAGGGGCATAAGGTGGTAAGAAAGCATTTCCATTATGTCCCCCGGAAGTTGAACTAGTGGTGGATACTCATACTCACACAATTATTATTTGGAATTTTAGGTCACAATTGAAAACAATGATTTCGACACGACATGAATTACTTCCCTTAACCCCACCAGACGGGCTGGCATGTTGAGACACCACTTCTATCTCACGAATTGTAATAATTCAGATATAGAAATACAGTTATTTTGTATGTGCTGTTTGTTATTTGTCATCCAGTGTGACATGTGACATTCAAGTGTGCAGACACAGTCAGGCCTGTTCTTGAAACCTTCGTCCGACTGTAAGGCAATCTTAGCGATTCTTATAGCATGGCTACGAACTGTTCATGTTAGGCTAAGAAGTTCGTAAGAACGTTTCGAAAATATAGATCCCCAGATTTATTGCAATTTTCGCATAACATGTATTTGTGGTAAATTAAAATATCACGACAGTTTCTACTGATATGACATTTCCCCCATCTACACGCACGCACACGCACACACACACACACACACACACACACACACACACACACACACACACGCGCACTCACACACACACACACACACACACACACACACACACACACGCGCG
>JAUTBZ010151603.1:0-11677 GCA_032361785.1 Lepetodrilus galriftensis
GATTGTTCTTTCAGAATATGTAATAACCCCGATAGTGACCATTTTCCCCTATGCAAGTATGATCTTGCCCCTTTAAACGTTCTCAAAGCTGTGAAATTATGCTTAGGTGGAATACCCGGATGTACCGAAACTTAGCTGCAATAGTGGCACTTGGTCTATCAGCTCGTGGTCGATCTTTTATCGATTCATATTGTTGTTAAACGTTCTCAAAGCTGTGAAATTATGTTTGTTGAACGTTATAGCTCAAAACAACTGTGAATATTTCAGCTAACGATTACAATCCTTCTACACCCAACGAAACCAATCATACATTTACTGATTTTCACATTTGCAGGAGTATGATTTCGTCCACGAATTAAACCTTCCAAACGTCTCACAATGGTGCGTTTGGTCACAGGAATCCATTCTCAAACTAAAAAACATTAACATTTGACAAACTAAACACCATTTCAACCTACTCCGTCAAAATAACTAATAATTTAAAAAACGGTTTCACCTATGCGTTTATTTTTTTTGGAGAGTATATTATTTGGTAGAGGATAGATTTCATACTATTCATAGCGCATTAGTACCCCATAGCCTTTGGGGAATGTGTGAACTATATCCGCTTGCAAACACTGTTTACTCTGATATATTCTACCGGTTACAGCGGGTAAATGCATGCTATGCGAGCATGACTGTGATGACATTGTGAAGCATCAGTTATTACACTGTGTAACATTAGTTAATGACAGGAACTCATTGAGCGGAAAGATAGGAAAGCTGTTCGACAGTTTATCTATAGAACAATTCATGAACAATGAAAAGTGTGACAATGAGGAAATGATGATCGTGACTTTACTTGGACGAGACGTCAATATTCGTACAGATAACTTCTAAATGCATCACCTCGTGGAATTTAAAATCCATTTTGTATAATATGAGGAATATATATTTGATATTCCAAGACACCTGGGTGAGATATATAAATACTGAGAAAAAAAGCTAAACTGGGTACATTAAAGCAAGCTTTTGTCATACTGTTCTTTGTGATAGTATACTTTACATTTATCGGCTCTAAATCAGACTTTTAAGTATCTTTCTTGTAGGAAAGTTGCAGCCTCAGAAAGTCGAATAATAGCTTTCTCCAAGTCACACGCTGCTACTGTTCTGCAGCATGTGTTGCCTGGGTATTGAATTTCGCTTACGACAGCAACCTCATTGTGTGACAGTATATGACCTATATTGCCGACTGGTCGCAGTTTTAATGAGAGATGTCCCTATAGAAAGTAACCCACCGAAAATGTAAAACTTCACGCAGCAGTACGCCTACATTTGTTATACCGGTATATAGTTTATTCACGGAGACCAGGGCATCCTTTCACGAAGATCGCTCATCCACTAAAGGTGAACTCACACGGTACGATGCGACTCAGACAGAAATATTGACAGACAGAAATATTTTATTATAAGTGTCACATGGCAGGGATATATAAAAATACAAGATTTTATAAAACATTGTAAGTGTGAATGCACCTTAAGAGGTCATAACGCTCTCTTTGCCGATAGCTAATATACTGCAACGAGAGCGTTTTGATCTCACTAGTTATCAATATTTTAATATATATTAATATTTATTAGTTTATACATATTGGTGTCAGTGGTCGTGAACTGCTGTCTTGACCGTGTTCAATGATTAAAGTTTACTCTTACATAGGAAATTGAGATTTTACAGTACATTGCAACTGATTACCGTTCGGGTATTAAGATTTTACCGGAAATGTAAACTGCAATGGAATTTGACCTATCCTACAGAGGTGAAAATATAATTTGGAGGTATGGTATAAAAGCGATTATATGTATGCTAAGTGTATGCACTTTGCATTTTAAATTCCAATTCGGTCCAAAAGGACAGTATGTCTTTAATGCACATTCGTTTGAGCATGAACTACTGTATATGTTAACAAACCGTGACTGAATTTCTTTAAACGCCAAGGTTTTCCAGTAGGCAGTGAACACACCTACATTTATGCGCACCAATTCTTCCATTAATAACACGTCCTGGTTTTCTGTATTGACTCACATGATGCAATGAAATGACTGGCGGTGAGTCAGGATGCAAACTTGAACGGATCATAAATTTATGTTATAATATAAGTGATATTATGTACATAAATGAATATCCTAGAATAATTTACCAATGTACCATTTGTTTGCTGTATATAAATTTACTTGACAATGTTCATATTGCTTTCAACTATATATAAATAAATATATTGTCAATCCGACAATCTGATTGGTTCACGTGACCCCAAAACATTGCATTCATACTTTGATGAACGAAATTTTCTTAGGCCAGGTGCTTGATTGACAGTTTACCGGTCGCGGCTAATGTCAATATCAAATATTATTACGCTGCGCTTGCAGGTTAAATGAGTAAATATATACGATTTTGTTATTTCAGACTATCAAATGAATGTAATCTCTACCAATTTGTTACGTAATTTATTTATAAGGATTGACCGTCATTTTCTTTACGTTCATCGAGGCATGAACGTAAAAACCGATGTGGTGTCACCTTAGGCCTGTGTTCATCCAGGATGAGATTGACATTTGAACGATACCCTTGTAGTGACTTGAACAGCAGCTTGGTTGTATACTCCTCAGGGAGTTGAGTAGGGATTTACAAGATAGTACTTAAATGTAGCGCCAGCATGCTTTCGAGCTTGGATTTGATGCAATATAAATGTTCACACTATTATTATTATTAAAGAAACATGCCAATGTACGGCAACTGACCTGAGAACACTCGTCGATGATGGTCAGATCAAAGTGGTCTTCGTCCAGGAGTTTGAGAGGACCGGCACGAGAGGCACTGGTCAGCGTTACCAGGACGACATTGGCTCGACGCAGGATATCCCGCGTGGCTGCGTCCTCTCTCTGAACGAGCTCCTTACGCAGGTGTCGCATCTCCTCGCGCAACCCCTGCTTCTCTCCCCTGTTACGTGACTGCTTGATCTTTGTCTACAAACAAAAAACATTTCTTGTAAAACTGAATATAAATATAAATGTATCAATCTTACAACATTTAACCATAAAACATACATACCATAACATGAATGAAAGAATGAGTGCTTTACATCGCAGCTGGAATATTTTACCCATAAGTGACTACACATGGCATAATACAAATTATCCCAATAATATTCAAGCATACTTTGTTCAAGGAAGTAATGCACTAAATAACTAAATAACCAATTAACTAAAGGTAATGTACTAATTTGACTAAATAAATTAATAAATTAATTAATTAAATTTAAATTAAATAATTACAATAAATAATTAAATAAATAAATAAAAGCCAATTACGAAGCACCATTGTTATTATTATTATATTAATATTATTATTATTATTATCATTATTATTATAATCATCGATTCACTATTATTATGAAAAGATCTGAAGAATAAATAGAAAATGTCGGGAAAGTTTCCTTACGATGGCCTTGTCCAGATCGCGCCGGACATCGCCGACCAGTTTGCTCCCCTCACTGCCAGACACGATGGCATCCAGTGAGTACTTCTGTATGTGTGGCAGCAGACGCGCGGGGTGGCCGATCCTCACGATACGCTGCAGGTGCTCAGACAGCTTCTCCACCAGGTTGTCAACGGCAACATTGGACGGAGCACAGGCCACCACCTGTCACACAGGGTTTTGAGGGTTAGTTGACTAGGGAATCGTATTCCCATCGCTACAACACTTTTGTGAAACACATACCTGTACAATATCCGATTCTGACAACACAATGATGTGTATTGTAAAAAAATAGTATTAAAATATCGACCAATCCAAATGAATATCATGTAGCATAGACACCGAGACCGCATTTTAGATGACGACGAGATAGCGTTACCTTCATGCCTCGCTTGACGGCCTGAAGAATGACCTCCACAACAGTAGTTGTCTTCCCTGTTCCCGGGGGACCGTGGATGACGGCCAGTTCTCGCTGTCGCAGGGCAAAGTCCACAGCCTCTCTTTGAGATTCGTCAAGGCGTTCATTGATGAATTGGATCCCTGAAATTGCACATGGATTGGGGATTGTCAAGGCTTGAATACTAACTCCTTATACAACTATTTTACTTGAGAAGGATTACGTGGTGATTTAGATGTCAGAATACATAAAAAAGTAATGAAGTCTCCCCAGTCACTGTACAATTGTGTCTATGACACTAATATATGCTCTTAATAATTTAGATATTGTATCAGTGTTTATATTTAATTAATTTCCATAGAAATTGTTTATATGATACTGAACCCTAGGATTGCATTTCAACTTATTCCAACCTGTGTGGTCTGAAGGGGGAGACAACTCTGAAAGACCAAAGAGAACGTTGACGAGTCTGGAAGCCGGACCGTTCGAATAATGGTTGAGGTCATTAAGTGCTCTGAACAAAAAACAAACAAACACCAAATTTAATTTGAGTATATCACACTGCTACAAAACCATATCCAAATCCATGTCAGAAGAATATCTGATTTACTACAATAAAAAAAATCCAGATGAGCATTGATGAGTTATATTAATTTATAAATGAAATGATGGCATATTAGTAACTTTATCTAATCTTAAAATCAAAGCGCATAACACTAACTTCATTAAGTGCCACATTATGACAATGTCAACAAAATTTAATAAGTTATATTTTGATTTTAGGAATAGTCTAAACCTTTCATTAATCCTTCTCCAAGCTGAAGGCAATCATTGGAGATGCTGTAAAGAGCATGGGCTGTGCCTATTCCAGCAAGAAGAGGGTTAAATGAAGCATATTTCTACTAACTTCTTCAGACGTCGGTACGTCACATCATTTGCAAGTTTTGTCAGCTTGTATTGGTCTTCATCATCCAGACTGAAAATGTCGCTCGTCTCATCAAAAGCAACACTGACTTGTGATTGGCCGACCTTTGACACGATTCCAGAAGCCAGGGATTCATTTTGATTTTCTCCTTGTGACAGTGTCAAACCTAGAATGTCACCTGAAACATAATTTTAAAAAACACGATAAATATCCACTTTTCTCATGATGTAGTTCTTTCCTTTGGTTACAATGTAACAACACAATATCAGGACTCATTGTTGTTCACAAGAGACCAGAGCACTCTTGTACCAAGTTGTGTTCAGCAATGTGTGAGTAAGACATACCGGTATGGCGCATACAGTATTATATGAATAATCTTTTACTGTAGTATTTTGGATACAATATCACAAGATTCTTGAAGGAGTGGCAAGGCTGTTAAAGATAATTTGATGTTCAGATAGTCATTTAGTTGGATGTTCATGAATCCTGGAAGTTTTCAAATAAATATTGTTTTTAAAAAGAATGGAAATTCAGGTTTGTCATATATATATGATATCATATGTTGACAATAATTGAGCATGTTGAGTGAGCAGGATTAGATATATATAGCCGATTCATTTCTCCTAATATTAATGTTAAAGCCAGCCTACAAGCTAGTATAAATTTAATGTTATATTAGTTATATAATTATTTGGGAGAGTACTTTTTAAAGTTAAATTTTAACCCTGGTGAGTGAGTTATTGTTTTATGTTGCAGCAGAAATTGACAATAATACTGATGATGGTTGACATTTATCATCTAGTACCTGGTGTAATGGTGTGAGATGGAAGTTCTTTCCCCGGAGTGAAAGGTTCAAATGTGACCACTGTTCGTCCATAGAGACCAGATCTTCGACCAGATAAGCGCAATTTCAACAGACACACGCCTCTTCGTTGCAATTCTTTGGGTGGTAGTTTCTCTGTGAGAATTCTGTGAAAATGGTCATCATAATGATTATGTATCAATAATATTACATTGATGGTAAAAAAAGTACCGGGTAAGTGAGATTTCATGCCATTCCTCGAGGAATTTCCTCTATATATACAACATGACATATGTCTATGGTAGCTGTATGTGGTCCTTTCACTTTCAGCAGCTGAACTTTCAACAATATATGCATTTGTTGTTCTGATGTACATATTACTACAACTCTCAAGACAGTTGGCAACTCTAGTGGGCATGATGTCTTGAAATTGAACATTTTCTAAACTGAAACTGAAACTTTCTCAATCTCAGCTGTCAGAGGACATTATCTAGATTTAGAAGTTAGATCTACCTCGTTTCTTCGATTTCAACTTCTCTTTCCTTGCTGAGCAAGTCCAGGGTTTTCTTAACAAATATTTCAACGGCCATTTTCTCTTGTAAAAAGTATAAAATACAAAAATAGTTTCATCACTCATAAAGTTTCCATGGGCGCAGACATTTTGAAAAGGGCGGTAACTCTTGATATTACTAGGGAAAAGGAAAAAGGAACACAATAATGTAGGCTAGTCATTACAGGTTCGAGCCACTTGATACATATGCTACTGCATTTATCATCTTTTATTTTCATAACATGCTTATTAGAACATATCCAATTCCAGGAGAAATTGATGTGTATTTGGTCATGATTACGAATACATAATTAGTATTAGGCCCGTATATGGACAAACGAATTTCGATCTGAGACTATAAAATTGAATAAAAATTACGCTTGATTTATTCACCCCAAAGTTGTTATTTACTTACGTACTTAGTCTCAGTACTGTTTTATATGAATATAGGGAACGTTCCGATATTTATCTTGTCTTTGATGCAACAACAGAACTATGAAAGGAATTTGCGAGAAAACGTTGCCTGTGCGTATATTATATGTTTTTAAGTCGTACAACTGAGTTATGTTAATTCGGCATAATATATATAATTGGATTTGTACAACCATTACCTTAAAAGAGAGTATGCATTTACGTTTACTCACAGAAAGAAAGGTGTATTCATTTGAAGTCGGCCACAAAATATATACAAAGACCAATTAAAAAACAAATTAAACAATCAAAAACAAATAATACAAATACCAATCAAAAAAACAAACGTTGTTATATATATTATATTAGGGCCTACTACCTGAGGTTCCACAGTAGAAAAAGAAAATAGTCATTTTAAATGCTGAATTTAAAAATATTAAATTGACACACACACGCGCGCGTACACACGCACGCACACACACGCACGCACATACACACACACACACACACACACACACACGCACACACACAACCATGCACCATCTCCAGTACGCCTCCTCGACCTATGATATAGGGCCTATTATTAGATTAGGCCTAATATTTGGACACTATTATAAATTAATTCTAGTACAAGTCTGTGGTAGGAGATAGCCAATTAGGCTAAAGCCTCGCCACGAATTTGGAGTTTCAGTTAGTTTCAAAGTTGCATATTTATAAGAAAACGCAAACATCAATAATGGCAATAATAGAAAATTAAATCCTAAATAACTTTAATGACTTTGCGTGTGCAATTGTTGCAGGGTGGATGATATAAAAGTAGATTTATTGGAAGAAAATGGTTGTGTGGTGTCCAAGAATTTAAGGGAGTTTCGAAACTTAGCTTGCAATAGAATCGTTATATACTAAATTAGTATACTAGTTAAAGACATATATAAATATTGTCTATTTGTACCATTTCATATATATAAATAGTGTCTATTTGTACCATTTCATACAGGTTAACTTGTTAATTTAGTCATATCTGCTATGTCAGAACGTCGCTCCTCCGACAATTTAGCAACCAGCTGTATAATGAACTTACTATCTATCTTCTTTTAGTCACTACCTAATTTTGTTTTATCGGATATCCTGTCGCGAGGGCATCCAAATAAGCCTTGTCATTACACGGGGCACGAAATCCACAAACTTATCAGTTTCCTAGTGGTTATCTCACAGAGAGCGGAAGTTCCCTACTTGGCACCGACTGTATCAATGGAAGTCGACAATCTGGTCTAGAGTATTTTACACACGGATTGTTAAGCATACTTATTCGATATCCTGGTTTCTGGGCCTATGTCACGTTGCATTCTGGCCCAGTAGGTGCATGTGTAGTATTGCAGTACGAGAGTATTTAGAAGGCGCAAAGATTGGCATGGCATCGGTAAAGGTTGTTGTTCAGAAGAAACGTAGTTCTAAATGGAACTGATTGTGTTATATAGGCCTAGTATAGTGATGTAGTGTATTTTAGTAATAATTCGTTTTTCTTTGCTGTATCCATTTGATACGAACACCTCTGAGAAGGTTGACTGTATCACAAAACCTAAGCTTCGGCATATTGGTTCCGTGGCCAAGGCGGGGTAGCGGGAAATCTGGATTCGAAAAGAAACATTAAGTTTGTAAGAGCTCTCTCTCTCTCTTTCTCTCTCTCTCTCTCTCTCTCTCTCTCTCTCTCTCTCTCTCTCTCTCTCTCTCTGTGTCTCTCTCTGGAACATTAACATATATTTGCTGCATGCCCCTGCAATGTATGGTCGTACGTCCAGATACTGGCATCAGTGGTGGACAATCTGCTAGGTGTGAAGAACGAGAGAGGGTGGAATGCCACCATGCCCTCCGGAGTGGAAGGCGACAATTTGATGAAGGTCATGCACTATTTTGCCGATGTCATCTCGCGAAGTCTCGTCTTCCACGTTATTGATGGGATCAAGCCTTATAGGGATGCCAACATCCGGGTGTTCAAAAATAATATTGGTAAGTCTCTCTACTCATATATATACTTTTGATATTTTACTATTTTAATTCTGGCTGCATATTACTGCAGAATTTCTGCCACAGCTATAGTTTCTGTTCGACATATTTCTGCTTCATAATCAAAATCTGATCTTTCTTTTAAAATGACATTTTGACGTCTAAGCACGGAAATAAATCTAAATGGCACCGATATTCTCAGGTAATTTTCCTTGTGAAATTATTAAAATCAGTAATTTTCTCAAAATATTACTGGGAATACTAATGCCTCCATTCCACACAGACCACGAATCCCACGAATCTCTATGAATTGTTAAATTTAGGATTCATGAGTATTCCTTGAATTTTGCACAATGCCTCTATTCCACACAGACAACGAATCCCACGAATCGCTACGAATTGTTAAATTCCTGACGCTAGAACATGGTCATTGTACAACTGACTGATGCAGAAGCTTAGGGTGGAAGGTTACAATTGAATTCGTGACTATGTTTTGACAGTTCGTACATGTATGCGTATACAACAGTTAAGAATACCTAAAATTCAGTTACGATGCCTAAGAATGCACTACGAATTTGTTACGAATTAACTACGATGTTTTTGAATCGGGAGTTCAAAACTTTTGACATGAATTTCCAATCGCTCAAGAATTGCAAGAACTGACTACGAATACATACGAATCAGTTAAGAACTTCACGAACTAATTACGATTAAACTACGAATCATAAACTCTATCAATTCGTAGCGATTCGTGGGATTCATGGTCTGAGTGGAATAATATCATAAGCTGATTTCATTTGAAAATATTTCCACAAAAATATAATTTTAGAATATTATCTGACCTCACGATCATCTCCATCCAACACTATTATGTCCTTATTTATATCTGAGATGATAATGGCGTCAAATAGATGGACTATTTAACGACTTTCTCAATTAATTATCTTTTAAAGTAATGTTCACATCTGCGGATAATGCATTTGAAATTCGTATAAACAAATATTTACCACCCAATAATGACTTACCTACATGTCTATAGTCAAATTGTCAATAAACACGATCTAACTTGTGATTAATTGGACACACTCTCATACATCATTCATGGCTTTAACTACAAATCCCTTACTAAAGGCAATCTCACACAAGCATTACAAAGAGAAGACCCTTTTACACAGCAATAGTGTTAACAAGATCAAACTCCCCGTTCAATGAGACATCAACATTCAAATACGAAATCCCCAAGCAATTACTCCCGTGTTAGGTTCCACGGCATTCAAATGATTTGCTCACAAATAACTGCATGATCAATTCTGCTTCAATCGTCCATAATTGCTATAAGTTTTTTCCTGTTGTCAATTTAATTGTAAATTGTGTTCAAGTCGACGTAATTATAGAAACTGGCGAAAGAGAGTTTTCGTCATTTTTGTTAATGCACTGTCATCAATAGTTCTCTCACCTTAACGTGAGAGAAATAATATTTCGTAGAACAATTTAATATTTCATGTAAATTGAAGGTTTTGATCGTAATTTGAATTAGTTTAATACAATAACTAAATGAATATATTAAAACAAATTACATTCTATTCAATCTGGAATGATGTAAGGTTTGTGGCGCCACACATATTGCACATGCACACATCACACACATATCATTAGGCTTGGTTATATATGGCATTAGTCGACGGTATATTTGGGCATTAGTCGACCATTTCCTGTATAAATTGTCATTTGCGAAAATGTAGTACCATTACAATAGCATCAATTATGCCATCATTGGTGTGCCGAAGTCGTGTCGATGCCCGGATGTTACAGAGCATGCTCAGTGCTTTGCGTGATGTCTCGCGATCTACTCATTGCATAGGAGTGTCTGGACGTGACAACCATCTGTAAATGGACGTTCATTTGAGCCAGGTCTTTGAGTAAAGGCAGGCATCTTTGTTTTGAAACGCAATGTTGAACTGGATACGTTTACATGGCTTGAAATGAATGGTTAGAGTTTTAATGTATCAAATCAATTAGTCTGTAAGTAGGCCACGCCAATTCCTGCACGCAACTGCGGTACTATAAGGTGGCCTGAATTCGACATAGTGTAATCCATAGTCTATGGTTGACGATTAAGGCTTCTTTATAATTAGGGTTAGTCACTTCGTACATGATTCCCTAGGATATCAAGACTGGGCATAACAATTAAACGATTTCCAACAGTTTATTAATTTCCATTATGGTTTTAAAAGAATTAATGTTTACTGTAACATCGTGTCTATGTACATTAAAGGATGACTACTTTAATAGGATTTATCCTGTAAAATGTATCAAGCATACACTGACTATTTACGAACATTAAGATCATATTTCATGTTAACATCGCCATCACATGTAAAGTATTTCATGTGATGAAATTGCATACATTTGAAAGAAAACTAGTTTGTATATTCTTTGACTCAGCAAACTGATTTATTTTAATATGAGAATATATATTAATGCAACAGGCGTTATGTGTAATGTACACGTTGACGTATTCCACTAAATTGATAAATCCAATTTCAATTTCATTATACGTTTTGCTAGTTGCTGTAGTTAATTTGCGCAGTGCTCGAACTATGTGCACTTATATATATGTCTGTGAAGTAGCATGGACTGGCTACTGGACTGACCAGTGTGGGAGACATATATACTTATATATATATATTAACAGCCGTCTGATGATCGCCATGGAGGCGTGAAACTTTTAGTTTCGGCTAAAAAAATTGTGAACTAGATATTATGCTCCATACTATGTTGAGCACTATTATAATTAAGGTGAACTATATATATATATATGATGTTAATAACATCATATTTGTCATGTGTGTGAAGTTTCATAGTAATATAGCCAGTTGTTACAAATGTATTAACATTTGGAAAGTGTCAAGGCCCTATTATATGTCGCATAATATTTCTGTAGTAAAGAAATGCAATGGCAGAACAAGTTATTACAACAATGTCTTGCCCGATTGCCATCGTCTCTACCCTGATGGCAATTTTGTTTAATTTCCAACAGCATGGTATAACTTCTCATAGTAGTAGACCTATGC
>JAUTBZ010151614.1:0-11677 GCA_032361785.1 Lepetodrilus galriftensis
CTCTTGAGGGTGAAGCAATATATAAGGTTCATTGAAGTCTGAAGAAATTTTATTTAACTCACTTACTTCTATTGGTTTATTTTCATAAATTTCATTCTTTTTATAAGCATCTTCTATAAAATACTGAACTTGAAAGTCAATATTTTCTAAAGCTTTGTAATTCACTTGATAGGTTTTAAGTATAGACATCTCTTGAGCAATTCCTGCTGTATTTGTCTTAAATAGATTTTCTCTTAACAGATCCTCTCTACCTCCTACTTTCTTATCATGATTTACTTTAATTGTTGCATGTGACTCATATACTGAAGGAATAAAATAGAGATAAAATTTAGCTAAAAGCATGGAAATTACCATTATAATTAAGATTAACCATTTATAAGGCAATATCAATCTAAAGAGTTCAATGATATAGTTTTCCTCTTTTAGAGGAGTTGATGGAAGAGATTTCATAATTATTTAATACCAATATTCAAAATTTATTTTAAGAAATAAATAATAACAATTTAAAACTTATATTTTACTTAACAATACAAAGTAAAGACTATACTACTTATAATCTTCTACTTCAAAAGAAGAAGAGAGTATATATTTTCTCTCTTCACTTGTTTTAAACCCTTCTGCTAATGTCTTTCCATATTGAGATACAAGCTCTTTTTTATAGCCCAAAAGTGAAAGTGTTGTAGGGAACATTTGTATTTGAGAATAGAAAATATTTTTATCTGAAGGAAACATTCTTTTTGCATCATTAGAAAAAACCATTAATGGAACAGAAACCTCATTTTTAACAACTATTTCAGTATTACAGTGTGGGCGAGAAAGTGAAGCTTCTTCTAAAATATTTTGACCATGATCTGAAGTATAAAAAACCACACTCTGAGAGAGGTCAACTTTAGCTACCAATTCTTTAAGATACAAATCTGTATTAAAGTAAAGTGAATTTAAATAAGTATTAATTTGCTCCTCTTTATGATCCATGGTCATTCCACCATAACTACCTTTTAAGACTGGCTGAAAAGGGCTATTACTATGATCATATGTTAACAGATATGGAAAGTGAGCACCATACTTAACCAAGACAATAAAATTCTTATCATTACTGTTTTTATTGTTAACAATAGTCGATAAAGTATTTAAAAACTCTTTATCTCTATCTACCCTTGTAATTTCCGGTCCTAATGTTTCAAAGTAATCAATATCATCTTTATCATATAGAGTTAAATAATTTTGTAAATGATCTTTTCTTGTTTGCGAGTCCATTAACCAAGTTTTATACCCTGCTCTTTTTGCATATTGAAAAATAGTTGGGATATTGGTTAATGCATCTACAGCATTTTTATTTAGATTAGGATTCATACCAACCCGTAAAAATAGATTTGACTGTGCAGAACAGTTACTAATAGAGTTTACCACTCCAAAATTAGACAATTTACTTGTCTCTTTTTCTAATCCATTCAAATAAGGTGTTGTATCTTTATCATAATCATTAATAGATAAATAGGTTCCAGTTACTGACTCATCAATAATCCAAACTATATTTTTAAATTTACCATTATTTTCTATATGGACATCTTTATCTAGTATACGATCAACCATAGGTCTTGTTGTTCCAAAACTCTCTACTACAATAGCAGGAAACTTAACCGCTGCAGGATAAGAGCTTAACTTAAAAGTATCAACCTTATGACATCCTGCAGAAATAATACCTATAGGTAAAAGTATAAGTAGTAAATACTTTGCATCAAGTTTAACTCTACAGACTTTTTTTCGTATAAAATAGAGTATAACTATAAATAAAAAGGCTAAAGTCATAGCTTTTAAAATAGTATCTGTATAGGCTATAAGATATTTATAATTACCCATCTCTTTCATACCCAAAGCATACTCTGCTAGAGAAAAACCATGAGTTACACCCAGTAACTGAATAAAAAAATCCATAGATGAAAAAATAAATATTATAAATAAAAATAGAAAAAAAAGCTTGTTTGATCGCAATCCTAGCACAATCATAAAAGGTATAACAGATAAAAGATATGTTCCCAAATAGATGGTTCCTTTTGCCAGTCCTCGTAGATCAAAGGTTTCAAAATGATAAATCAGCTCTTCCCATAAGAATAGTGGATTAAATATAGATTGCATCAAAATTAAAAAGATTAAAAGTAATGTAAAAGTAAAAAAGAGAGAGATGAGCTTCATATAGGAGAACCTTGTGTATTTATAATATTATATCTATATTTTATAGAGAATAAATTTCCTTCTCTATAAAACAAAAACTTAGTTTGAAGGAATATTTATCTTTGTTTTCATTAAAGATGATCTTCCAAAAATATCTCCAGAACAAAATTTCTGCTCATTACGATTTTTACTAAAAAATGTATTTTTAATATTCTCATAACCCATAAGACTTAGTGTTGTTGGGAAAATTTGATAGTGACTGTAACTATTTTTAGTAAAATTATCATTTTGAAAATTATTATCATCTCTATTTCTAAAAATAAGTAAAGGAACAACACCTTGACTTATAGGAGGATTGGTAGAGTCACAATGCGTAGATGATTTTTCATTACTTTCCAATATCGACTGTCCATGATCAGAAGTATAAATAATCAAAGTATCTTTATTATCTAAAAGTTTAGTACGTTCAAAAAATTCTTTAAAGAAAACATCTACATTATAAAGAACTGAGTTTGTATAAGAGTTTATAGCTCTATCTTTGTTTTCTAGAAGAAGACTGTCAGAAGAAGAGAGTGTTGGTTTAAATATCTTATGAGTATCAGGGTAAGTACCTTCCCAATGAAAATGAGCACCTCTTTTTACAATATAAATAAAATTCTTATCACTTGATTTTAAAGCTTCTGCTGTCTTTTCAATAACATTTTTTTCAGGAATAATATCACTTTTAAACTCACCTGTTGGCTGAAAAAAATCATCAATCTCATCCAAATCAAACTTTGTCATATAATTTTGAAGTTTATCATCTCTTGATTGTCCAGATATATAATGTGTTTTAAAACCTGCTTTTTTAGCATATTGAAAAATATTTGCTTTCTTTAAAGTATTAAATTTACTATCTGGAAAATCAGTTAATTGAGCACCACTCATTAAGATTATATTACTCATAGCTGAACAGTTTGCTCCTGATGAAGCAAAACCAAGATTTAAATAGTTTTTTCCTATAGAAGCAAGATAAGGGGTAGTGTCTCTATCATCGTAACCATTAATAGTTAAATAATTTGCAGCTATGCTCTCATCAACAATCCAAATAATATTTTTATACTTAGACTCTGTAGTTGGAGTTAATGTTACTTCTTCTCTATCACCATAATAAGGTCTATTTGCAATAAAATATGCAACTGTATTTATCATTTTTACAGGAATTGGAGAGGGACTAGTTTCATTAATCGTTCGATGAACAATAAAATAAGAACTAGAAAATGCTACTAACAGAGCAATCAATAAAGAGGGTAAAGAGAAGTAATACTGATATTTATGAATTATTTTTTTTCTGAAAAAATAGACCAATACTATAACTGGAAGAAAAATTATTAAATTATAAAAAAGGTATGAACCATATGTTGCCCATACATCTGCTGTAAATTGGTCTAACTCAGCATAGGCAACAGTTAACTCAGAGAGTCCAAAACCATATCCATTAATATCTTTATAAAGTTTAAAAATAAAATAAGCTAAGATTTCTATAGAGAATATAGTAATAAAAAATATTCTATTTTTAATAAAAAAAGTCATTGATATTGCCAAATAGCCAAACAGTGTTACAAGAAGATAAAATCCTGCTTTAGCAAGACCTTTATCATCATATAGGTGTATTGTTCTTCCAATAAAATCAACAAAAACAAGATTCTCTATTGTAATCAACAAGAGCATCAATAAAACTAATAAATATATTTTGTTTTTCATAAACTATAAATTCCTAAGATTATTTTAATATTATTTTTTGTTAAAAAAAATTATTTTACCATTTTTTATCTTAACACTTGACAACTTAGCACTAATATTTTTTAAACATAAAAAATTCTATATTAACTTGACTTTAAATAAAAACTACTAAAATTACTAACAAAAAAAAACATTTTAGAGGCTAGGTATTTAATGAATTCTAATGTATTAACTTTTGAAGAAACCAACAGATTTAAGGGATTACTCATATTATTTATTATTTTTGGGCATATTTCTCAAATTTTTGAAGAACATAATCTACTACATGCAACACTATATTCATTTCATGTAGTTTCTTTTCTACTCTTGCCTTTTCTATTTAACAAAGATTTACTTAATATAAAAAATCTTAAAAAAAATCTAAAGCGTATCTATATTCCATATACTATATTCTTCATTTTAGCTCTACTCGCCTACTCAATACTGGAGCATCAGTTTAATCCACTATCTGCATTACAAACATGGTTTATAGGAAGCTCTTTTTATTTAAAAATAGATATAGGATTAAGAGTCCTATGGTTTCTACCAGCACTTATGTTTTCCATTATACTTATTATGATTTTTAATACTCTTACTAGAAAATTAAAAATCTTTTATTTAGGAGCTATGCTGTTCTTCCATATTATGATTCCTTTTATCCCTGATAATTATCTATTCAATTTTCCACTAAGCTCTTATACCTCTATATACCTCTTTATTATTGGTATATCAGTTCAATATATTTACAAAAACTTTAACTATAGCAAGTATCCTGTTTGGTTATATACCTCACTTTTTCTGCTTACTCTCTATCTTTCTTATGGTTCAAAATTTTCATTAGCAACTGCTGACTTTCCAAATATTATAGATAATACCTTTAACTTCATACTCCAAGATATCATTATGATTTTAAGTTTTTTTACACTTATTATGTGGAGTAGACAGATAAAATTCTTTGAAACCTTTGGTAAATACTCTCTTGCTATCTTTACTATACATCCTTTTGTTATTCAAGCATTAAATATGATTCATGAATGGAAAAGTTTGCTAGATGGACTTATTGTATTTTTAATAGTAACAATCATTACCTATAGTATTGTTAGAGTTATCTATTTATTCAAAATAGATAAAATACTCTATCCTCACTAATTTTTTAAAATAAAGATTTATACTTAGCAACTATATTTTCTACAGAAAACTCTTTTGCCCGTATAAATGCTTTTTCTATATAAGAGTTTCTAAGTTAATTATCCTCAAGTAGTTGAGTAACTATCATGGTTAGACTATTTACATCTCCAACAGCATATAAAACTCCATATTCTGCCAGCTCCATACCTTCTATAAGCTGTTTTGAGTGTTCTGTATCGGGAGCCAATATCTCACGAGGTCCACTTATACAGTCACTTGATATAATAGGTGTTTTACATAGCATAGACTCTAACAATACATTTGGGAAACCCTCTACTGATGAAGATGAAATGAATATATCGCTACGAGCAATATACTTAAAAGGGTTACTTACTTGGCCTAAAAAATGAACCTGTTTTTCTAAATTATACTTCATGGCTAAAGAGAGCAAGGATTCTTTTTCTTTACCATCACCTAGAAGTATTAACTCTACATTACTAGGTAGATTCTTCATGGACTCGATTACATCTTGAAAACGTTTTAAGCTAATTAATCGTCCTACAGTTACAATATAACGTTTATTTGAGTTAAAAGTAAACTCTGTAATCTCTTCTTTTGACTCTTTTAAAATTCTATCAATATCATAAGGATTATAAATTACTATTTCATTCCTACGTATATTAAATTGCTCATGAAAGTCTAACTTCATACGCTCTGAAACATACATAATTAAATCAGCTTTACCGTACAATGATTTAATAAGTAGAAGATTTATTTTTCCAGATACTCCTTCAGACAAAAACCGAGAAACAACTGAACGGTTGGAGACTTGAACAGTCTGGTTAGCCCCTAAAAGTTTAGAAACAATATTTACAAAATTGGCTCTAAAAAGATAACTTTGAACCGTAGTAATATCATTTTCTTTTACATATTTTTTTAGCTTCCAAGCATAATAAGGAATTAGAAACATACTGTCTTTTGGTCTACTTGTAATATAAACCATATTGACTCCATCAGGAATTTCATAGATATTATTTTTACCCAGAGAGAGTAGTGTTACTGATTTCCCCTCTTTTAAAAACTGTTTAGCCAGTGTTAATACCACACGTTGTGCACCACCCTCAGATAAAGAGTTAATAAGCAAAGTAATATCTGAACTTTTACTGTTCATAAAAAACCTTACTATATTTTTCTAAAATAATATTATGACTAAACCGTTCTCTTGTACTGTTTACTATTTCTTCCTTATCAAAATCATAATTTGCAGCTTTTTTAATAGTAGCAACCATCTCATCTACATCACCATTGGTTACTGAAAAACCATTATATCCCTCTTCTATTATCTCTGTTATTCCTCCAGGACATGCAAAAGCAACAATAGGTAAACCCAAAGCATTTGCCTCAAGTAGTACATTAGGAAAACCTTCATGTTTAGAAGTCAATATAAACAGGTTTGCATTTTTAATATATGGATAAGGATTAGTTTGATGCCCCTCAAAAAAGAGACGTTCAGTTATACCTAATTTCCCAGCCAATTCTTTTAATCTATTCTCTTCAACTCCTGAACCTACAAGTGTTACAGTATAGTTTTCAGGTAACTTAGCCAAGCACTCTAAAAGTAAAAATTGACGTTTTCTAGCATTTAAATTACCCACACTCAAAAGATTTGTCTTTCTAGAATCAAATATATAGTCAGACTTCTCCGAAGAGAGCCCTTCTACTCTTTTTATATCTATAGGATTATTAATCACCACACATTTTTTTGAAGTAGCAGAATAATTCTCCTCTAAATCATTTCTCATATCTTCAGATTGTGCAATGATAACATCATAATTTTTATATATATTTCTATAGAGCCAATCAAACATTTTAGGATACTTAGAAGCTTTATTTTGCATACTTACAATATTGGTTTCACGTGAAATCCAACGTGTTTTAGGTAGAAATATTTTCATCATAGGAATAAAAGGAGCCAAAGCAATATTAACATGACCAATACCTGAAAAAACTGTATCCGGCTTAATATCATACAGTTTCAATAAGCAGGTAGGCATGCTCTTTTTTACAGAAGAAGCCTCAAGGTCATGTATTATTATATTTTTATTTAATTGTTCTTTTAATGTACCAATATTTTTAAAAATAACCAGATGAACCTCTTCATCTTTTGATGAAAAGTAGTTCAATATGTTTACCATCATACGTTCAGCCCCACCCATGGTTAACTCATGAATAACACCTACAAGAATTTGTTTTTTCATCGTAATTTCTCTTGAATTTTTTTCATAGAGAAATAAGAGTAGCTATAGTAGTTGAAACGTTTAATTTTTTCACCACCAAATGAGGCTTTAAACTTATCAATACCAGCTAGACCAGGATCAACACCATTATTATACCCTCCCCAATCAAATATTTTAAATGACAATGATTTAAAATGTAACATCATTACCCAATGCAAATAACGGTTTACCCAACCTATTTTTGCTCGAACTGTTGGGTCATCAGTTTCATGTAGTGTACTAATAGAATGAAGTAGTCTAGATATTCCTGCCTCTTCATCTACCAAATAAACCTGCATATTGGTCAATTCACCTTCAATATATGCTGAAATATAAAGAATATTATCTCCATATTTATCTATAGACTTCTTCTTAATAAGTGCTAAAGATTTTGCATTTGCAAATTTTGTATAAAAAGATAAAAACTCTTCTTTACTTGTTTTGTCAAAACTATATTTAAAATTTTCAATTTTTTCACACTTTCTAATCTCATTACGTACATTTGATTTAAACTGAGAAAAAAGTTTATCTTTTTCTAATGTTATGTCATTAATTAACGTATACTTCTTCTCTTTTTTTAATCCAATTCTTTCTATATCTAGAAGAGTATCACGATAACAATATAAACCAAAGAAAATCTTATTCTTTTTAGGAATATCAGAGGAAAACCAAAGTTCATTAAATAATACCCCCTTGATTCTATAACTAACTGCTAACATTTACATCCACCTTTCATACCATAATTCAAACATTAATATGTGCCAAAGTTTCTTAACACTTACATTTTTACCTTCAAAGTACGCATCACGCATTTGTACCACCTCATCAGAATTAAAAAACCCTTCTGCTTTTAATCGTTCATGACTCAAATACTCCATAAAATACTCTTTTAACTCTTCTTTAAACCATGCAGTTAAAGGTGGAGAAAATCCCATCTTGGGTCGATTCATCATATGCTGAGGAAGATACTTATGTGTAATCTCCTTCAATACCCACTTCTGCGTACCATCACGATATTTAAAATGTGTAGGAAGCTGTGCAGCAAACTCGATAATGTTATAATCTAAGAAAGGTTCACGCCCTTCTAATCCCACACTCATGGTTGCTCTATCTACCTTTGTTAAAATATTATCAGACATATAAGTTTTATAGTCCACCATTAACATTTGAGAGACACAATCTTTAACTTTAGAATTATCATAAGCATAAGCTGTATCAAGTTCTTTAGCATCAAAAGTTAACAAAGTCTCTAATTCTTTATGAGTAAAATGCTCTTCACGATACTTTAACATTTCAGCACAACTTTTAGCTTTTAGAAGTTTTTGAACCTTAGCGTAACGCATTTCAAAATTATACATATTCTTGTGAAATGGTATAGATGAAGAGGGAATAAGTTCCATCATATTCGAAACAGTTTTTCGCACAGAAGAAGGAATAGCTTTGAAACGTTTATTCATTTTAGCAACATGTGCATAAGCATCATAACCAGCAAAAATCTCATCACCACCATCAGCACTCAAACTTACCGTTACTTTTTCTCGTGCTACTTGACTTACTAAAACTGTAGGGATTGCTGATTCATCACCAAACGGTTCATCATAAATCTCTGCAAGTTTAGGAATAATCTCTAAGGCATCATTATGTGTACAATAATACTCATGATGATCTGTTCCTAAATGTTTAGCAACAGCTTTTGCATGAGGTGCTTCATCATATCCTTGTTCTTTAAAACCAATACTAAAAGTATTAATCTTCTCATCTCTATCTGATTGCAATATTGCTGTTACTAATGAGCTGTCATATCCACCACTCAAAAAAACACCTACAGGAACATCAGCAACCATTCTATGGTTAAACGATTTTTTAAGTATCTCTTCTGTTTGGTCAACAGCTTCTTTATCTGTTAAAATAAGTTGAGGTTTTTCATACCACTCACTCACACTCCAATACTGCTTTTTCTCTATAGATTTTGTTTTTAAATCAAAATGTAAAGAGTGTCCAGCACGTAACTGCTCTGTAGAGTTAAAAATAGAGTAAGGTTGCATAATATAACCATACTGAAGATAGAGGGCTAAAACATCTCTGTTTATCTCTTTTATAAAACTAGGATGTTCGTGTAAACTTTTTAACTCACTAGCAAAAAGAAAAATTCCATCTCTCCAATACCAATAAAGAGGCTTGATTCCTGCTCTATCACGAATAAGTGTTAACTGTTCTCGCTCTTTATCTAAAATAGCCATAGCAAACATACCATTAAACTTATCAAGAGCATCCAGTCCCCAACAATGATAGGCTTTCAATACTACTTCGGTATCACTCTGTGAATGAAACAGATAACCTAAACTCTTCAACTCTTCTTGAATCTCTTTAAAATTATAGACTTCACCATTATAAACAATATCCAAATTTTCAAACTGCATGGGTTGCTTACCGTTATCAGAAAGGTCCAAAATAGACAACCTTTGATGTCCCAACCCTACAGAGGAGTTACTCAAAGAGTGAAATGTATGACCATTTGCATCTGGTCCCCTATGTGCTATTGCTTGCATCATTGACTCTAAGTTTACTGTTGTACTCTTTTTTGTAAAATCACAAAAACCAACTATACCACACATCCTTCTACCCCCTTTATATTTCTCAATATATAAATATTTATTAAATTATTATTTTATATATTATATTTTATAAAAATCTGCTGTTGAACCACTTGGATAACTTATTTTTTTTAGTAAAGAAAAATGATTTTCCAATAATTTACATGAAGCATTTGCATAAATAACATAAACATCATTTTCAAAACTTTTCTTTTGGCTCATAAGATTTTGAAGTACTTTTTCCATAACAACTTCATCAAATGGATTAAAGAAATAAATAACTGAAACATTGTTTGGTGGTATATATGTAGTTGCATCAGCATAGAAAGAGTTAACCCCTTTTAAGTTTAGTTTTTTAATATTATCAACTGCTGTCTCATGTAATTCTTTAGCAAACTCAATACCAATAGTCTCTTTAAAACCTACTTTTTTAGCATGAATAATAGCTGCACCCTTACCACTTCCATAGTCAATAAAAACTTCTTTTTCAACAGGTTTTCCTATGGTATTCTCTAAATCGGAAATTAATTGAGTCAAATAATCTTCTGAACTTGAAACCAATGCTGTACCATGATTTTGATACTCTCCTGTTCGAGTTAAATCATAAATATTTTGTGTTGTAAAATCAACACCTTTTATTTTTAAATAGATTCGTTGCCACATTTTTCGGAATGTAGGTATTAATCCATTACCTCTCAATGAATTAAAAAGCACTCCAACTTTATAAACTATTCCATTTTGATGTGACATATCAGCATTTGTATGTGTTGCTCTCATTATTTAACCTTATTTTTATAAACTTTATCATTATTATAATATAAATTAAATATATTAATTATTTTTTTAAATATAAATGATACTTTTTATTTATTTTACTATAATTATGGCATAGAGAAGCTTTTCTTTATATTATTTTATATTTTATTATGTTAAAATATCACCATAAAGGATTTTTGATGCAGAACTTTTTTGGATTTATTGATTATGAAAAAAATAATTTTTCTATAGATAAGTATAATAATGATAAAAATTCTACTTTCATCTACCAAGAATATAAAAATCATAACTTTTTTTTATCTTATAAAAATAACTCTCAAACAAATGTAATTGATGATAAAAATATACTTCTATTTCTAAATGGAAACATTTCAAATAAATATTATTTACTAAATCAATTAAATATTTTAAATAAAGACCTAAGTACTGTCGAGATTTTAAAAGAGGCTTATCTTCAATGGGGAATGACATTATTAAATAAAATAGAAGGCTCTTTTGCCCTTATTATTTATGATAAAAAAAATGAACTTCTAACCCTCTCAAAAGATAAAATAGGAACCATCCCTCTCAACTTTTATAACTCAAAAGAGCTTATGGTCTTTGCCAGTCGTGTAAGTAGTTTTAAACAAGCCCCTAACTTTACACCTACTATCAGTCCCGAGGGATTAGCACTCTATCTACAATTTGGATACATTATTCAACCAAATACTATCTTGAAAAATTGCTATAAGGTAAAGTCAGCTGAATCTAATAACTTTGATTTAAGAAAAAAAGAACACTATAGCTTATCTCACTGGAGTTTAGAATCTGAATATCAAGAGAAAAAACTTTTTCCAGATGAGACTAAAATTATAAAAGAATCACAACAATTACTTAATGCATCTCTTGAAAAACTAAAAACTAAAAATCAAAACACTGCTGTCTCTCTTAGTGGAGGATATGACAGCTCAACCATTGCTGCCTTACTAC
>JAUTBZ010151625.1:0-11676 GCA_032361785.1 Lepetodrilus galriftensis
CCCGTTGCACGACGCTCTTGTAGGCTACAACTATTGTAACGTCAACGCTTTATATTGTGGCGGGAGCCCAGTTACAACTATTGTAGCCCTACAAGAGCGTCGTGCAACGGGCACCTGGCTCAGAACGCTGCTAGCTACACGTGGTTATACGTCAAACATTTTGGATCCGCTATAACTACACGTTCATTGCATGAAACACTTTTATCATTACAACAACTTCAGCATATGGTTAGCTAAATGTAGCGATGGAAGTGGTTCGTTCAACCAGACCTGCGATTATCCTTAAAGGTTTACTTCCAATCAGTTATACCTACAATTGTTCTGCGCAACGGAACCCACCAGATTGTGGCGCGTGTCACCCATCGTAAGCTCCCATACCAGATTGTGGCGTGTGTCACCCATCGTAAGCTCCCATACCAGATTGTGGCGTGTGTCACCTATCATAAGCTAGAATATGTAATAACTGTTACCATGGTAAATAAGGTTACGTTAGTTGCATCGTGTCGTGCAATCTATAACTCGGGAATCATTGGTTTGTGTTTTTTCTTTGTTTTGTTTTTGTTTTTAATTGGGGTCTAGGGGCGCTTTCTATATTATTTCACTAATACCACGACTTGTCAGTTTAGAGCAGGAGTAACCCGCAACATCCCTAGTGCTGAATATTGCAGTAAACCTGCTAGCACCGGCTGGTACTGACAGACCAAGGATGGTATTTGTATTATTGTTAGGTGGTGCTTTAGTAGTATACACCGTAACCTCTGCATTATTCTTAGTCGCCAATGCTTCCATTATTAGTAGATAGCATGTAGTGTATATGCATGTATGGTTTATTTTATTCAATTAGGAAGGGTGGCGGTAGTCGTGGATCAGAGGGTAGCAGAATCCATGGAGAATAGCTCGATTGCAAAGCTTCATAGCCCAACACTGGAGAATTGCTGACATAGAACACATAGCGTTATATTGAACTGTTGTCACTGCTCATTAGGACCAGCATCATATACAGTATTGTGTGTCAATATAAACTTCACAAGGTTATTCCACGGGGAGTCTTGATATACAGTACGAGTGCGATGATTAACCAAACTCTTCCATTAACAATACAACTCTACAGGGAAGCCTGGATCAATGTACACCGCTGTAATTACTAAATTATGTTAGATATTACTTTGAATCATACACAATGCCAATAGTTGGGCTGAGGTGTGCGTGTATATTAACAGCAACACTGATTTATTATTGATTAACTGATGTTTTTTTATATTTTATCAGAAACTTCATTTTTACCCAAGAGATGTTGTGAAAAATAGAATTGTGGAAATATAACGATTTCACGTGGTTCTTGGTGCATTCCGAAAATAGGACATTTGTCCAGAGGGTGTTTTGTCAAAGGAAGTAAAGTCAAATGTTATGATATCCCGAGGTGGTGGTAGTGTTTATAGTGGGGGATGACACAAGTACTAGTGGGTGGATGTGTGGGCGTGAACATTTCAATCAGTGTCTTGTCATCGTGTGACGCCTTCTAATTGCCAGTTTTAGACTAATTTCACACGGCTCCCATGTGCATAAATATATAAATTATAACAGACCACTATTCGCTAAATGAGTTACCACACGTGTAGTTGTATATCAATATCTTACACCTACCGGAATATATGTGAGGCTATATGAGTCAAATCACGCGACAAATGACAGAATACGAACCTACGCCGGAATCCACAATCAATACACGGAGTACATGCATATTGAAAAACCATAATATTTACGTCATGTTAGCAAATGGTCATAAATACTTATATCAATGTGAATTGACAAAAGCACCTCCTGCACTACAATTACTAGAATAAAACAGTATTGATTAATATTAAAATACCTCACATGAAGATGCACAGTTCTTTGTCACCCGTGATCAGCTAAAGGTCAGTAGTGATAAAACAGCTTGCTTGTATAATCACGATTTAAGCTGATATGAAGCCGCGTTGTGACATTATGTCAAGGAAGTTACAACACAATATATTTATAATAAATGTCATGATTTTAATAGCATAAAACCGTCAATGCTGAACGTCACTTAACTCTAAGACAAGAGGTATTATTCTTTATAAGCAGACACAGGTATTAACTGGTAGAAATACACGTAGGTATTATCTGGTAAGTACTAATACATTGTATACTAGTACTCAATACACATCGATAAAACCTATTCTGAAATAAATCAAGAAGCATGTGTTCGGAAACCACCTTAAGTCTACACCTTTCTGTTGATAAAACATCATTGAACCTTGACTTCGTATGTCAGTGCTATACCACAATATTCTACAGGATGAAGAAGATTGCATCTTGACCTACTTCTGGGTACCACTGCTGAGAGTGGTAGACGTGAGACTATCTAGGCCTGATGTCCACAGACAGATCTACAAGTTCTCCATGAATGAAGTCTCGGGGCAACTCAAGGCATTTAAAGTAACATCATGCTTGTCCAAGGCCAATGAATCAGGGTCACTTCATACTCCGTTCAGATGAATTTCAGCTTTAATAGGTAAAGCAAAGATCAGAACACTACCACTAAGTAATGACAAATGAACAGCTTATTGTATAGACTACTTTCTTAACAAGATCATATGACCCTACAAAGTTTGGAAACACTCTGCTGATTCCATGGACATCAATGCCAATCTTGATATTGTACAATGTGACGTTTTCACCGTATCACGTTACCAACAAAGGAAGCTACTCGTCATCGTGTTAGGTCTCTCGTCTTCTCCAGACTGGCATATTACAATGTCGCTTACATGAGCCAGCTAGGTTTGGATCTAAGACTCACGCCTACTCTGCCTTCATTTACATCCAAATTAAAAGCACACCTGCTGCAATCTTTCTACGACTAATAACTATTTCCCATTACATTATTATATATTAGTGCTTCGAGTAACCACTTCGTGGATGCAAACAATGCGACCTACAAATATATTCCATACGAGTTACAGACGAACATTACTGGTCATTAGCACTGATCAAAATAATTAGTTTAATTTGATGTTTTAGGTATTTATCCTTGATGTATTCAGCATTTAATTCCTCGTTGTCCTTTCGACAAGAAAGAACTACAACTAATTTTGACCGACAAATATTAAAACTGTTATCAACATAGTTTGTGAAAAAATATAAAAACACCGTTATGATTAAACAAAATGTCAAAGATAGAGCTTAGCAATAACATAACACACAGCGAATAGCAGCCTTATCAAAGCTCCAATAAACTCTATAATTGTGTGTTTATGTGAAGCTTGATCTATTGTAGTCGGGTTTAAGTTTGGTTTGAAAAGGTAAACATTACCAATAATTATGTTAGTGAACAACACAATTCTAGACGTTTACATAACCTTTAACCTTTGTGAGATCACAACATAGTATAATATATGCTCATGATCAAAAGAGAGTACACCGATTAAAATATGCCAAAATCGAAATGCCTAATTAGATTCTACATACCATTCTGTATACCATATGTTTCTCCAGAGATACTGTTTGTTATCAAGTGAATCATAATTGTTGAAAAATACAATATTAGTATAGTATTTTGGCTACAAATGCATTTATTATGAATTGTGTGCGTGTTTTGTAAAACACCTGTATCGTGCAGTTCACAATTACCATGGTTAAGTGAAAGAATACTGTTCAGTTTCAAAGAAAACCACTTAAAAATGCATCGTTTCGCTCAACGAGGGCCACAATCCCATGTTGAAATTGCATACGCTGGAACCTCATATGCAGCAATTGCTACGACGTATGTTTGCACGAAACTGTCTTCTGAGTGCTCTTCCGGTGGTTGCTACCATCTTGGAATGTTAACAGAGGCTCATAATTCTGACCTCATCTGCAATGTCCGCAAGCTTGTCGTATAGGTCGTCACACGGTGTCGCGTACATTTCATACTGCAGGAATCAGTGCCCGTCGAACACTCCGAGTAAATCCACTAACCTTTCGACATCATCGTTTAATATTGTGTTGAGCATCACTAGGTACTTGTACAGTAAGCATGCAGCGAGCTTGTAGTGCTATAATTACTATACCAAGTTGGTATCGCGAGATGCATACCGATTACAAATATTGTAGTAATTGGCATCAATATCCAATTTATCTTAATAACTAGTCTGCGTATCAATTAATCTACTCAAATGTGTACAGAGATTAGCAGCCGTGAATTAAGTACTGCTAACGTATGCTCTAATGGTGATGACATATGTCAATAACTTCACGCCTGTAGATGATATTCGTACAAGCTGGCATTTAGTATTGACTGTTTTTCCTTGTGAATATATTATATTAGTTTGGATACACACGACTATGACTAGTATAGAATATGATACATGGCGGGTATGTCTAATCACTTCGCTTTGCCATCGACAATAACATATCATCGGCGTGGTCAACATACAGTTGGTGTGGTATCCACAAATGCGTCCAAGGAATAGGAGATGACTAAAGCAGAGATTGTTTATGTTATAATGCATGGTGTAGCCATCGGTTATAGAACACTCTCATGAACGCTCTGACCATCCGCACGTGGTTATGGGCAAGTGGATGGTGAGAACATTCCCCACACCTCCCCAGGCTGGGTTTAGAGTTGTTACTGACGCTTTGTGAAACGTGTCTTGTAATAGCTGTCTATATGGTGACGCCGTGTGACACAGATGAAGAGACAGGCTCATATTGACAGTCTTCATGGCTATAATTATTATGGTGACAGTCTTCATAGCTATATCTCTCATGGTGATAGTCTTCATGGCTATACCGTAGTTCTCATGGTAACAGTCTTCATGGCTATAGTTCTCATGGTAACAGTCTTCATGGCTATAGTTATCATGGTAACAGTCTTCGTGGCTATAGTTCTCATAGTGACAGTCTTCGTGGCTATAGTTCTCATGGTAACAGTCTTTGTGGCTATAGTTCTTAATAAGATGACAACAACAGATCGTAATTCTCATGTAACTGTTTCATGATTAGTATTGTACTAACTTCATATTTCAGACATTATTTGCAGCCTAATATGAGTTCAGCAGCACCAGCTATAACCCAGACCTTGTTCCGCTTTCATTACATTAAACATGTATTCGCACTCTGTGCCAAGAAAACTGAAATTTAATGAGAAAACAGTATTTGAACAATGACCGGTTACCAGACTGTGCAGTCTCTGTACGATGGTCACGTGGTGGACGACGGATAACTGATGGACTGATACACTAATGTAGTGGACTCCTTTTCAGTCATCTCGAAGTAGAATATTGACATGTAAGAATAATATTATCGTCAAAGCCATTTATCATAGAAATACGGCACTATAAGAACACATGGCCTGCTATCGGAGCTTAGCTGAGAGGATAACTATATCTCCGGAGACAAGCACTATCTAGACATACTCTTGCATACTGGCTCTCAGTTTTCAGTACAGTTGTCCTTGTCAACTGTTGTATTAAAGTATGTCTATATTAATTATATTCTATAGTATTCAATGGGTGTCGACAATGATTGTTATGAGTCTTGCAGCTGTATAGTGAGGCGATACACCATGTTGTATGTGTGGTATCGTTGTTCGGTAGAAACCCTAACTTGTAGGTATGGGGTCGTAAATGTACTAGAGTTCATTGTATAACAGAAGCTATGAACAAAACACCCCACATATCTGTTTATTTAAGTTTTATTCAGGTATTCAAGAAGCTTTTTAAATACAGTGATGCATGCATATGAAACATTCAAATCGATCTTCTGTTAATCTACAGACTTGGATGGTTAATATACTAATCCAAACAAGTTAAGGGTCAGTGCATATCTCACATGTGCAAGTGTATTTTACAATAATACCATCGCAATGAATGCGAGAGCATTTTCACTGTTAAAGTATCGAAACCTGTGTCTGTGACTAATACGCCAATGCCATAAACATTACTCGATTCCAATATTTCTGGCACCAATGGTCTTGCAAAAATGAACAAAATAACGAAAAATGACCATACTTTGTATCGAATACCTGAAGCTATTCTCTTTGTGTAGAAGGTTAATTTTACTGAACATGAAACACACGTCCATATGTTGCTACATGTGAATACTTTTCACTTGACATACGGATAACAAGTTAGCTTGGTAGGAGTATAGAAATCGGTATGCTTCACAGGAATATGACATTAGAAGATATGGGTAGGGCTCTTGTCTAGCTCCACGATGGACATTCGTAAAGAAACGTTGCACAAAGACTTAATGTTAGTCAAAGTGTCATTGGGCGGTTATTGCAGCATTTTCAAGCCACAAATTCGAGTAAGAGGTTATTTTACTCGTTACTAAAGGTGACCTCACTTCTGTGACTTTTGTTTTTCACCCTCTTCATTGTTAATGAGTTTTATCTTTTAAACAATTTTGTTTTTGATCCATGCACCCTCTTCATTGTTAATGAGTTTTATCTTTTAAACAATTTTGTTTTTGATCCATGCATACCGATACGTTTTGTAATAGAAATACACTTTACACAACATTTGTATACGGAATATTAAATGTACAGTACAATAAACTACTGACCCTTAACTTGTTTGGAGTAGTATATATAATAAAAAGACGAGAAAATGTGAAAATTCTATACATTTTGTATAGAGTTATTTATACTATATTTCTATTATGTTATTACATAGAAAAACATTATTTAATATAAAAGAAATTTAAAAAAATATTTATAAAAACATTGATAGATTCGATCTCACAATCCAGTGGTAAGCGCCTGTGGTGTGTATTAACTAGTTGTTTCATGGAAATATTAGTCTAGACACCAATCCCCAACAGACACGTTCAATCAATGTTATTCGTTATTGAGCAAAAGCTAGAAATAATGTTGTGTATAAAGTAGTTGAATATATGATTTAAACATATTATTATTCAGCAGCAAAGAATTAGGATTGGTAAACAAGCTGTACAGCTTATTTCAACACCGCTCCTCAACAAATAATACAGATAAGTAATACATTATACATTTGCTGAGTCAATGTAACATAGTAAAAATAAAAATAAAGTATATGTTGATACATGCATTATCCATCGTTATTGTGGTCTATCAAACTAGAAGCAAACGAAGTATTAAGATGTTCCAAGAATCCAATGCGATAGAAATAAATCAATGAAATTATCGTCGTGTGTATATGTTTTAAGTGGAATATTAATGTTCCAATATGCAGCATGTTGTAAGTACATATTCTGCCATCAATATTCCAATGATAATTGTTTGTTCGTTATAGGAGGTCGTCTAGCAGCTGTATACACGTAAAGCAATTTAACGTTTTAGACGTAAGATGAAAACTCTATTTGCGAAGAGTTAAATTACCACTCTGAATTTGATGTCTTTTATATAGTGTTTGTACGTGTATACATAATTATAATACAATGCCATGATAGTTAGAATGAACAGAAACAAATAGAGAACAAATGTCAAATCTCATATAATACACAAACATACTGTCTGTACATATTTAATGCTCTTCATTATGTATTTTAAGGAGTACATGTACATGTATATTGAGTTAAATAATTATACGATATTTTGAAAGGTAGATATTTTCCTTCTCGATAAGTACTTTTTTAAAGACTTTACACATAAGAAAGTAGGATTTTAGTTGTTTAGAGGATAGGCTACACCATATTTGTATATATGTAATTTATTAGATATTTAATTATAGTATATTTGTTTAGGTTATTTATAACGTAATATCTATCGTAAAATAAAGATTTATTTATGTGTTGTTTTTCATAATTATATTATGTATGTGTTCATTTAGAGATCATGTTTATTAACCTGGCTTTTCATGCGAGCCAAACCAAAGATGCAGTTGTTAGAAACAAATGGGTAATACATGTACCGTCATCACAATGTTTGTGTTAAAAATATTTATTAGACAGTTTTGCAGCTAAATAAGACTTATTTTGATGTCTATGTCATATTCAGTGAAACTTTTGGTAAATACAGGAAGCATATCTCAAAACTTATATACTAATACATCTCAATTTAACCCAGTGCATATTTGAAGCGTTGAGTTCGCATTTTGAACCTCCTCTTGAAATTGCCAGCTTATGATATATTTTCGATAAATAATTGTAAATTTAAACCGGATAATATCCATGAGTAGACCTGGAAGCGTGTTTGAGTGGATTCACGAGTGGAAAATGTGGTTTATCTCAGTGTGAGACTTACAGCCACTCTGACAAATCATGTCCCACTCTGCGTGTTAATGGTTTGTGTTGGTTTCGCGATCTTGACTTCAACACCAGAAAAACCCCTCTCCACCGCGGGTTGTCTGTCCGCGACGTAGAAACCCTCTCTTGCTCAATAATCCCCCTCACATCAAAATTAAGCTTTTGGTGAAGTGCTGAGAGATTGCGTAAGCAAGGCCGAGTCCAGATTGTGGATTTTCTTGGGGACAAAACACGAGAAGCAGTGTCGCACACGATGAGATTATCTGTGAATGGGACCTGGAAGGAAAGGATCCGTTGGCAAATGGTCTGGAAGGGAGAACCATTCATTGATCTCACGAGGTTCAATCATTCATTTCACTTTAAATTATTGATGCCTGAGTGGAGCAGACCACACCCGAGGACTGCCCGTCACGACAAAGGGGCGGGGCGTCGATCCGAAACCACCCAATCGAAACGCCGGGAATCGTGAAAATGGGAGGGGTCTGTGAATAAGAAAGGCAGATATGTACTTGAACATAGGAAGACCATATTATGATAGCGAGCGTGTAGTCTAACTTGTACACGACTCCTACCCTTTATGTAATCGTCGAGCGGGTCGCCTGATATCACTGCACTTGCTGTATTTGCTTCGCAGATGGAGACTGCACAACTAAACATGCAAGCAGTCAAATCCAACAGCAGTTTCTCCGTCAAGGACTTACTAGATCTTCCCGACGGCACCAAACTCTCGGTCAGCCCCAGGGTCGGCGTGGAAGGCCTGGACCTCACCAAATCCGCCGCTGTGTCCAACTTGCAATCCGGCTTCTTTGATAATTCGGATAATCCTTACACCCGCTGGCTGCAGACGAACGAGAACATCCACTATCCAGGTAAGGCCTGAACCCGGAGTAGTCTAACCGCTCGGCTTTTATCTAGGCAATACCTCACCCCGGCTTTGTCCCGTGTTTATACCGGGTGTTGGCAAACACTGAACGGGGTATACAAGCCACGATTGCCCAGAGCACGACCTAAGCTAGTCTCTATTATATACTTACACTGTCAATCGTCACCAGAAGTATATTTACGTATTTAAATCGCATTAACTCTTCGCCCCTTTAAAACCCATCATCGTCATTAACCAAAATAATAATTTGATAAATATTTTATGTCCAAATTTGATGTATAATAATGTATATACATTCTTATATTTAAACGGTATATTCGGGCGTGTAATATAACTAGCTTCGTTATACTAGTATCTATTAAATGTACATGGGCGTATTAGATTATTAAATGACGCACACTGCTTTATACAAACTTGACATCCGATCTAGAATTGTTATACTTATAAAACGCTGGATATAAATACTACTGTCCTAGTTTTAGGTCTATTAATATATTTCCATCCTAGTACAGATCTATATCATACACAGATAATCACGGATGTATGTACGCTATACTGATATGTTTCGACGTAATATTCTAACTTCTATGTGAATGAAATATGTATTATTAACTTAAATTAAAACCATACTCCATGAAAGAAAATAAATATCCTCTACATACCATACACACTATTATAACACGCCTACTATAAGAACCCATGAGGTTCATACCATATTCGACTTACTAGACTTAAAAATAATTATGTCATTCCGACGTTCAAACTTAATAAAAGTATATTAATAAATTAAATCCAACTTATTTATTATAACCAAAAAAAAACTGTTATTCAAATATACATTATACGACACCATATAAATAGTGCAGCGGATGAATTGAGTGAGTAAACAAATTAACGATCTCCACTGCAAACGTCGATACCAATACCTTTGACTACATAATGTAATTTATGTCGTAATCTTTTGATATGACGGAAACACCACACACATGTTTAACAGGATATTGCCGTTGATATTTCACTCACGTTGGTGGTGTGAAACACGTACAATTACTCGCCAGTGTGACAATAGCAACACATTAACACCGAATGAAAGGTTATTTCACACAACAGCTCAACCCCGTATTGTCGAGCTGTAAATCCCTTTAAACGTTGATCGATTAGCCCCACTACTCTTTACAAGATTATCGTTTAATTTAGAGCGAATATCACCTTGATCAATTTCCATATCAACCTCGTCTGTTGAAACGAGTTCTGTCGCCCACGTGATCGAAAGCCACGTGGTCCAATTTACAGATATTAGACACTCAATGGTTGAATTTTAAAGATGTTAGACACAGTGGTAGAATATTAGTGGTTTGATTTTAGAGATGTTAAACACATTTTGCAGAATTTACAGATAAAAGACACTCGATGGTTGAGTTTTATAGCTGTTAGACACAGTAGTAGAATATACAAATGTTAAACACATATTGCAGAATTTACAGATATTAGACATTAGATGGTTGAATTTTAGAGATGTTAAGCGCAGTGGTAGAATATACACATGTTAAAAACATACTAAAGAATTGACAGATGTTAGACAGTGTTATTACAGAATTTACAGATGTTAGGCATTCAATGGTTGAATGTGGCAGAATATACAAGGACAATATTACTGCAGAATTTATAGATGTTAAACACTCAATTGTCGAGTTTTAAAGATGTTAGATAATAGACACAGTGGCAGAATAAATAAATAAATGTTAAATACATATCGCAGAATTTACAGATGTTAAACACTCATTGGTCAAGTTTTAGAGATGTTAAACACAGTGGTAGAATAAATAAATGTTAAACACATATCGCATAATTTACAGATAATAGTATTATATGCTTAATGACTGAGTTTTAGAGATGCAGAATTTACAGATGTTAAACAAAAAATGGTAGAATGTGCAAACGTCATTATAAATAATGGTAGAATTTATATAAATAATAGACTGTATAGATGCCAAGTATAATGTCGCAGAATATACCAGATTTAATGTTAGATAGACAGTTCTAGAATACTATAGATGTTAAACAGAATACTAGTATATCAGGCTATTATAACTAATGCTACTAAGCACATTTGTTGAGTACACGAATGTAAAATTCACAATAGTATTGATTTATCAAGTGTCTTATATTTACAAATACAAAATGAACATCTATATTATAGGCTATGAATAATTAAGTTTGTTGATAATTGGTTCCATTGTGATGTTGATCAATTATGATAAGTTCAAATAACAATATCACTCAATATATGTGTATTATTAACTATGTTAATTTATTATGATGCAATTGGAGGCATTAACTATTTTTAAAACCCAAATATATTTATTAAGTTGGTATTTCTAAGGTACTGTTCGTTGTATCCTTTTATAACTGAGCAAACTGACAGGGTAAGAATAGTATTATTGTTTATATTGATGATATTATTGTTATTATTATTATTAGTAGTAGTAGTAGTACTACTACTATTACTACTACTACTACTACTACTACTACTACTACTACTACTACTACTACTACTACTACTACTA
>JAUTBZ010151636.1:0-11676 GCA_032361785.1 Lepetodrilus galriftensis
CACCCGGACACTTTAAACTGACTCCGAGCCGACCAGTCGTTGCCGTATACTTCCCTATAATGCTGAACGCCAAGCAGAGGGACGACAACTCCCATATTTTAACGTCTTTTGGTATGACGCGATCACGGTTTGACCCATCGATCTTCCGCACTCCGGGCGGGCGCTCAAAGCTTTACACCACGGAGTCAGAACGTCCTTTCATAATTAAGTGTACTTGTTTTTATATGTGCATAGCTACAAGTAGGTGGTCATACTATGAATACATGAACAACCTTCACACATTTTAATGCAACAGGTTTTGATACCGACACCATAATATATCTGATCACGATACTAAGATACGCATTCCAGTAGAAATAAAATCGAGTGTGCTTCTAATTTCAAAGATATATCCAGTGCCATAATTGTTTCCTACTGTCAACTACTAGTAGTAGCTTTCGACAGAGGCGACAAGATATCCTAGGCGAATCGCTGTTTGCAGTAGCGTTTCAGTATTATCATAGACACGATAATAAGGAATTGTAAATCGTATCTCCTACTTGAGAGTGTGAATGTGTACGGTAATTTGCTGGTCGATCAATTATTGATATTTAATCAGATCAGTAGTTAGTATTTACGACATCGACATGCACATCTCTAGCGTCTAGTAGTAAAGCTCCTACCGGAACACCGTGACGCCTGTAGTGCTAATTAGACAAGTGTTGATACAAGTTATTTTCTAGACAGCCTTGACAGATGCTGTGTTCACATATAACCATAACGTTGTAAAACAACTCCTCAGGTGCCGACCCATGAGATAGTTTAACAAGCAGCCGACAAAAGAAGCCCTCAATAACAAATCAATCTTCCTTTGTCTTGGCGTAGTGCCCGGAAGTTCTTTCCCTTTCCGCGTTCCGATGAAGCAGAGCATGAGTCTGTAGTTGGGGGAGGCGGCGTTAACGACTTTGAAGCTTGAACGAGCTGTCGGAATCCTTCACCAAGGGAGCAAGAAATACACCGATAAACCAAAATAGCGGCCGACCAACTTTAGACCTGACAAGATCTAAAATAGCGGGTTCTTGAAGACAGGCATCTTGAGTAGCTCCCTTTCAGCTTAGAATAAACAGGTTCATTCATAACTAGCGCTGATTAGCGGCGTTATTTAATAGGGAGGTAAATATACACGGCGTCTAGCGATATGGAACTGCATGGAGAGGTTCAAGGCTAGATTGATATTTCCCATGAGCATGTGTCTCTATTTTATTGATGGAATTTACGATTGTGTGTCCAAGAAGTATTCTAGAAAAGTATATTGTGATTAAATTCATATCTCTTTCTTCTCATAAGTTTGTTGTCGCCGACTTTGAATTTGCGGAATGTATGTTGATGCAAACATGCGTGGTTGTGATGCAATCTAAATACCGATTACGCATTTGTCTGAATGCTACAATTATACAGTTGTCTGAATTGGAAGTGTATGCATTTGTTTGAATGGAGAGATTACACATTTATCTAACGTGTAAGCTGTTATACGTTTATTTTGACCACGGAACAGACTATGCTATGTTGCTTTAGATAAAGACATGTTTTCATTTTTATCGTACAAGATTAACGGCTCGTATTCAATAGTAATTATGTTCAACACCACGTATATTAAATAAAATTAAATCTTTGAAATATATTTTAATGTGGGTTTCTAAGACACGGAATTTTTTTTTTTTTAAAGGAGATAATAAAATAATCTTCAACTTTTTATGAAGGAATATATTAAATGTTTTCAATAGGAATGACGAATGAAAGTGATGATGCAATCTATGTCTGTAGCCACAGTAAGCGCGCCTAGCCACTAACAAGAGCTTGTCTAACATGTGCAGGAAGCGAGATTGATCATGAGCTGGTATCCGGAAGGAGGTTCTTCAAATTCTTTCAAATATTTACAATAATACGTATTTGTACGTTAAAATGTATCCGTGAAATAAAATCACTAAGATAACATTGTTACAAGTGGCAATTTTCTTTTCTGATTTAGGAAACACTGATTAACTAAGTATTTTGGTGTTCTTCAAATGCTGTAAGTAACTAATTTGCTTGCACTCCACTCAAGAACGATCCGTGACTGACAGCTTTCTGCGGAAATGATCTAGTCTTGTTTCACGTTTGTCTGAAATGGCTTTTTGACACCATATTCTAAATCGCCGTACTGATAAAAGTAGCAAACTTTATTTAGTTAACCTCCAAATAACACTGAAAATAGCCTTCATGTCTAAATGGAGAAGTCACAAGTTGTTCTAGTGGGAATTTGACAGGTATTCTATCCATTCCCTCTGATACCTGGGGAATTCCATTCAGGAGAGATTATGAAAACAGACGTGCTCCATTTCCATTCTTTACATTCCGCGCTAGAGTTCCCGCCCTTGGAGAATGGGAGTAGCAATCTGCAAGAATGGCTAGGTGATTGACAGACGCGATAGAGAAGTATCTGAATGGAAGGACGAGTTATAAGAGGAGGGACGAGCAACGGTTAAAGCAGCCTCCAATAAACATGTGCGATGTGTTTGATTCTTTATTTAACAAATAGGTTTTTCAATTTCATAACGTACGTCATGAATATAAATTAATACACTTTCCTAGTGAATTCTCCGACGTGGGTCTAGATTGGTGGCAAAAGATGGTTTCACTTTCCATCTACACTTTAGTTTTCAAAGAGTCTCTCCAGAACTGTTGCTAGTATCTAGCAAGTGTTGAGCCTCCTTGATAGTTCCGTCTGGAAACATGCTAAACTAGCCGACAGACAATCAGGAACAGATCTAGAGAGCGCCTTATTAGGTTGCCAGTATATATCTTACAGCGTTGGACAACTAAATAGTTGCTTCTGTTGAATCATATATTTATTTATTTATTTTGTAATTTGGATTTAGAGTCGCTTTCTAGAATCTTGGACTAGTCTTAGGATGAAACCTGCAACATCCGTAGCGCTGAATGTTGCAGCAACATGCGAGCCCCTGCTGGTATACATGTTTATAATCATTTCAAATATATTTTGCAGCATGGTTTTAATTACATGTTCATATCACTATTGAATACAGTAACCATCATGCCTGTATACTCAATATATAGTTACGCGCTACTGAAATATTCTTATTGACTTTCCAAACATAAATAACAATACTATTCCTATACAAGTACCAATCTGTCATCTGTCGCCAACAAAATCATAATTTCTCGCTAACGTCTTCAATTTTAAATATCTCCTTGTTTATTCTTATATGAAGATATTTTAATCAAATTGAAAATGCTATCATTAGCATACAAGTAATGGCAACCTAATCAGATAGGTGTGTTTACGTGATGGTGACGCCGACGGACAAAACCTAACGTCCTTGACCTTGTTACAGGCAGACAACTCTGCATACGACGCCACGGCGGTAGACATCTACGAAGGTAACGTCAAAGTCGGAGCGCGCGCCGTCAACTCCTTGACCTCCGACAGCGACGAATCTACGGAGACAAACGAAAAGCTGACATACCAGGTGACCTATCCTATGCTAGGCCCGAGTCGTACTTGTAGCTAGTCTGAGTACAATTTCAAATCGACTTTTGTCTTATTTTCTGTCAAAATTAAACCAAGGTGTAGATCTACGCCTGAACTAAATGTTCAAATTAAGATAAATAATGGAGAAAAAAATATATATACATATTTAAAAAACAGAGGGCCTATTCTCGAAATGTACTTAAGAACTTCTTAGCCTAAGAACAGTTCGTAGCCATACTATAAGAATCGCTAAGATTGTCTAACGATCGTAAGAACGTTTCGAGAATAGGTCCCAAGTACAGTAACTATACATGTAGGTTAATACCAATCCACACTATAACAATATTACACTTGAATATACTGCGAATATTTTACTTCAAATCAAATATTTGCCTTTCCATTGTTGGTTTCTGTTTACAGAAGGTAATTCAGCGAGTAATTCAACGCTACATATTTGACATCCAGAGAGAAGCGGAAGTCACTGAAGGTGAAGGTCGTCTACATCACTGACTAGCAGTAGCTAACGAAGCCTCTGTCTTAAAACCCATTGCTCTGTCCTGTTTATTGACTTTCATACGGATGATGCGGTGTAATGTAATAATTCCCAGTATGACACACTATCATTTCATTAAATTCCCGCCGATTTAGCTCATAACTGAACAACAAACGCAGACCAAGGACGCAGCATCGTGTGCTACGTCTGAAATTAACCACGAGTTCCCGACGGCGTAGGGTGCATGGGTGACATTTTCCTGGAATACCCGATGTGTCTGAGCATCATGGTGTCTGTCTGCGCACTGGGGTCACGCGCACTCCTTGGCATTACACTCTTAGTACAATACCATAGCTTGTTATTAGGCGCTTAGACTATTATCAAACTAACTATGTCATGTCTATCTCCTCAAAAGTGGTAATTAACTAAACCAATAACTTTACTGAACGTGCTGTTCTAAAACAATTGTATTTTAGTAGTTCACAATCGCCGAGGTTATTGAGTAGTTGTATATAACAACGTTGATAAATTATGTCTTATACATTTTAGTGAGAAATGTGTTGTTATATTGTGTCGAATAGCTTCATCATAAAATTCACCATAGTCTGTATTGCAGTAAAATGGTCGTTTAACACCTACCCGTTATGTCCGAAAACGAGCACAATAACACATTGACGTTACGATTTAGAGCAAAACTAGTTTATTTATATCTATGTTATTGGTTATTGAGATAATCTGTTGGTAGGAAGACAAACAATGTCCAACTATGAAGACATTGATGTCATTCAAGACGTCATGTTCTCGTGAAATCACGTCCTCGTTGTACTTATGTAGTGACCGCAAAATGGTGATACTAAGATATATTTAATTCATCTGATATATGATAGTTTGATAATGATACAAACTACATTAGCAAAATCTATTTTAGGGTGAAATCACCCATTAAACGGTCGTTCCAATAATCCGGTTGATTAGCCACATATTCAAATGGTATTTACTAATGCCGGGTGTTTCATTTCAGATGACTTTGAGGAAATAAAGCAGGACTTATCCAGCTTCCGGTACGAAATACTGAACCACCTGAAGACGCGAGATCTCGTGCAGAACGAGATGTTGACGAACGTATGTCATGTGATTAAACAACTAGAACTCATAAAAGAAGACACGAAGAAAGAAAAAACTCCAGAAAAAGAATAAAAAAACATAAGAAAAAGAATATAAATGAATCCGACAACATGGGGTGTTCATATCTATGGCCGGCGGGTTGCAGAACGCTGATAGTGTGTTCACAGTGCATAGACGGTCTGGGCATGTTCTAAACCAAGCAAACTGCATCAATGGATGAACAAGGATGCATCAGATGTGATTTGTCTCATACATGAATTTTCCTTATCAAACATGGCAAGTCATACTGAATTAACAAAACGTCAATTGAACTTCTCGACATGATTATTTGATTTAACTGTTCTTTAGCGGTTGTTTGAACAGTACTGCAATCAGAGTTCTAGAGAATACTTGATCATTGTTATAGTATTATGAACAGTCCATCCATGTTTATAAATAATGTGATGTTTAACATATGAGTATATCTGTGTATATATCTACTGTATACCAGCTATTAACCAATAACCGTTACATTTACCAAAGTCTTTCTGCAATGCCTATTTCTAAAGTTGTTTGTATGTCATGTGTATCCGTATCAAACAGAAAGTTATCCATGTTAACATCTGCGCCGGTATTCATAAAGGGGCTAAATCAATTTTTGCTATAGATTTGGTCATCAAAAACTGACTTAAGCCCCTTTATGAATACAGGCCTTGGGATCCTATTCTCGAAACTGTATAAGTCCTAATAAGTTCGTAAGTCCACTAAGAATTTGCCTAACTGGTTTTCTGCTTAGCCTTATGTTAATTTTTGAAGATATATTTTGTCACTAAGAAGCTGTTAGCTAAGAAGTTTCGAGAATATGGGCCCTGGTTTATACATATTTTTGATCGTTTTGGTATTAGGCTTGCAAAAGTATAGAGTTGAATTATTTCCTCTGCTCAAATATTAAATGTATATGTAATACGACGTATCTGTGTTTGCAGGAATATAATTATCGACTGTCACGGGATACTTTCTGTTGCCGATAATGATTCATGTATTCTATAAATATTTAAACACTTGCTGTCTGATGCAGGTGTTAAACTGGGTTCACTATACACGTACGATTGTGACGTACACGCGAGTCCATTTCCGGTTCTTCATACAGAAGTATTCCCAAGTCAGTTAGGCCAATATAATAGAAATGACGTCTGATTATAACTACAAACGAGCTGCGTCTCGGCATACTGTGATTAATATACTGATAGAAAAATTAAATGAACGCATGTATTGTAAAACAACATTGTTGCTAAGCGATCAGCCCCAATAGAATTTCTATGCCCAAAATTTCACAGTAATCTTTCTTTGCTTGTGTAGAACATGATACAATGAATAAATTACCCATAAATCACAATGTGATCTTTATTAAAGGTAAATTTGAAACTGTGTAATTCGAGAAATTATAAGTATCCTGTTTGACTTATTGACGTGTATAGCAACTTGTTATATCGATATTCCTCATTAAATCATACCAATAGCCTGCAATTTTGGAATTAAAGTCAGGTACTATTTCTCAGAATAACACAGTTTCAAATTTACCATTAATAAAGATCACATTTTGATACATGAGTACTTTATTCAGTGTATCATGTTCTCCACGAGCAAAGAAAGATTATTGTTAAATTTGGGCATAAAATTATGTTCTATTGGAAAGGTTATAGAACCGCTTAGCAACAATGTCGTGTTACAATACATGCGTTCCTTTAAATTTTTCTATCAGTATATATGTACACTGTATGTACGTGTTTATATGTATTTGTTTACTGTGCATGAGATTAGAAAGTAAATTACGTGGGGTCGTTCACCTATACTATTGATGCCATTTTCCGTCGACAGTTAACTTTCATCGATAAAGAAATAATCTTTCCAAAGGACATAGACATGTTGATGTACATTTGCTAAACCATCAGGTTAGCCTTTCAATCACCGTTCCAAGTAAGTTCGGGGAAAACAATACCGCGTATGTGACAAATAGTTATGGCATGAAATTATATCAAAAGATACCTAGACGGGGACTGTCAGAAGGAGACTAGCCTGTGTCAGGTGTTGTGATTGGCTAGACTTTCAACAGTGAATCGCATACATGTATCTATGTTCCTTCAGTGACAGTGTGCTTAAAGTAGACAAATAACATATAATCCCGCCACGGGAAACTTCAAAAAGGTTATGAATTTTTCGCGACATGTCAGATTATATACCGATGAAGAAAAGACGTGTTTACAAGAAAACATGACAGAATATCACTAGCATGATTAGGCAAACGTCTTCAGTGTTTGAGAATAACTTTGATAGTTGAGCATGTAAATTGTTTTGTTTTTATTTTTACGAACAGCAACCACGATCAAACATTTGCCTTACTATCCTGTAACTTGCAACCAATTATGTACATGTTGATGCTTTAAGATTTTGCATAATGTATGTGAATTTTTCTATTTTACCTGTTTTTCTTCTGTTTATTAACTAATGGTTTACTATTGTTTTACTTTTTGACTTGATATAACAAATGTCGTTAATTGTATATTTTCTAGTAGTTGTCGTTACGTGTACATTGTATGTTTACAGCAATTCATTATGCATCCAATTTCGCCACGTATAACTTGTCAGTGGTATGTTCTACCCATTCGAGGAGAAGTACCCCAATACCAGTTGGAACAGTGTATATCACACATGTTTTTGAAGATATATTGCCTTTTCTGGTATTCAATATGTTATGTGCGACTCGATATCCATAACAATATTAATATTTATTTTTTGAATATGACATTAAACAGTGAAATATGTAAAGCATTGATGTGCTGTTTCGTTTTTTCATATTTTGTTCTGGAGTTATTGAATAGTTGGTTGTTTGGTGTATTACCAAAACATTTCTGATAATGATTTCATGCTCAATTCACATTTTGCACTGAGATGTGAGGGTAAAATGGGAGTTGAGCATGCCATCGTACTCAAAGATGTTTCGTAATCACTTATAACTACAGTATTAACAGGTGATGTGTTGTCCACTCGTTGTGCAAACTAAATTATATAAATTCCAAAGATTTAAACCGGGTATAGCAGAACAGTGTATACATAGGATGTTTGTTTGATACATTAAAGATCGGGGGTTGTGTTCCTGAAGCATTATTACGGTTTTGATCTAACGACAATGTTAAGGATTTACGACGGTCTTTGGGCTAAGGAAACGTTACGCATGTTCTTTTGCTAAGGAGATACTAAGAATGCTCCTACATAGCATGTGCAGTGAGTCTAGGTTGTCCTTGAACATTGTCTTCAAGGCCAGTCCAAGTACTAGTACATATATAATACACACTGGTGTTCACGGTTAAAGTCGCGGGGGCATGTTCTCAAAACGTGTTTACGATCTTCCTAGCCTAAGCACTTGTTTAATATGTTCATAGCTTTTCTATACGAATCTTTAAGAATGTGGTATGATCGTAAGAACGTTTCGAGTATATGCCCCCAGGGTGGATACGATGCTGCGTGGCCTTGGTAATGCCACACAATTGGTCTTGATGAATGAGTGGCATACCTTTCTTCTAAACGTAAGGACGCTGGAGAAAATAGATCGATGACGGCTGGTTTCTCCCACGGATGAGTACGTACAATGTGTTCCCCTGGGATCCGGGCCGACGGGAGCGGTGAACGTGGTGTTCCGGTGGGTGTTCACTACAGCCTACTAATTATATTGCTTCGTTTAAAATTGTAAGAAGCAGTATGGTTACTAAATAGTGTCTGGATACAAGTTAATCTTAGCATTTCAAGTCGAAACGTTGATCACTTTTATTTTTTTTAAATCTCACTTACGAACATCTTGATGGTCAGAAATATCTCTCAAGATCACATGAACAATATAAATGACGCCTCATTGATGGCGATCACTTCCGGGTCATCAATTCTAGCTCTGGGTCGAGTCATATGATTAATATACCAAGTTATTTAATTACGAAGTCACCGGTTCCTCTTGCAGAATGTTCTTCAAGTATCGCGGCTGGCGGCCTATGGATGTCTCATGCAAGCGGAACTCTTTTGGAATAGATAGTGGCAGAGGTTATCGCCTAATAACACGATATGAATTACTTTTCCTAGCTTTGATGCTGGAAATAGCTGAGTGTGAATCTAGACGATGGAGCTGGGATGAGCTAAGCAGAGGTTAACACGTGTGGAAATAGTACATCACATGCCCCAACATGCACCCACACCTCCCTCGACTCCTGTGGCATGACTCGACTCCACCTCCCCTTGGAGACTTGCTCATCAATTAGGAGCAGATCTAATCTGACGATGTCTGCTCCGTCGTGGATACGATCCCTATTAATAAGACACCTCCCGAGCTGGAGAAGTGCCTCTTGCCGACTTAATAAGTGAGTGGCAGACGAGCAGGTTAGTCATGGCGGGAGAGACAGTCATGTGAAGCATTCCACTCCTGAGTTACATTACAGTCTCGCTATCATTCTTCTGTGTATGATTCACGAGTGTCTTATTCAAGGGAATTAGTCTGAACGTGAATTAATTTGACTATTGTCAGATATCAGAAAGCAGAACTCGCGCCAAGAAAATAAGAATATGCTTCTCAGCGTTGCACTTAATTGGAGAATTGGAATCTTTTTATAGTTGTAGTTTCTTTTTCATTATTTGGCCAAATATTAAACAAATGTACTTTAAACTAGACGAATTCCATGCAGTACTTTTGATGTTACAAATATACAGATTGGAAGCCGGAATAGTTCGACTATAAAAAGTAGCATATAATATAGATAATATGTAGAGGATCTCCACCGAGAGTATTTTGATATACATGTTATCTCTTTGTATTTAATTAGGGGTTTAACGTCCGGGTCCAAACGTCCGGACAGGGGCTGAGTAAAAATGCCAACAGATGTAGAGAGTCCCCGTCCTACATATACCACGTCCCCAACCCCCCAAAAGCGGTAGGTAAATACAGAATAAGGAATCCTACGAGTTGATAACAGTATCAACCATTTATCAAAAGACACAAGGTGGAGATTCTATTTATCACCCAATAATGTAACTAAAGTAATATGTTCAAATCTAAGGTATAAATAGTGTACATCACTTGCTTAGTTACTGAACAGAAGTCTTCACATGCACCTGCTATATGGTGACATTTGATGGGTGAAATTGACAAGCCCATGCAAAGCATGGACGCGAAAACGACTGTCGATTGGATGTCAACAGCTGAAGAGTGGCAGGTCTGACCAATCGAGACAATTTTGAAGCGATATCTCCTAGTAGATATCGTTTGATATTCTACAAGGGATATCTATAAATAGCAATATGCTGGGGTTGATGCTGGTTTTGAGCTTATCACGGCGTGCGTCGTCGTATCTTCTCTGAGATAGTGGATTATTTACATTTTGGATACACGTATTACATCTTGGTCTATGATTCCGAAATTATTTGACAACTTTCTAGTTATTCACCATATGTTTCATGTATTGTAGTTCGGTTCGTCGGTTGATCTACGATAATAATCATTATATTAATCATGTCGGTAAAAAAGCATCTGATGTTACATTTTATGTGTGCACTACAGCGAATGAGATATGGTACACCCCCCATGTAAACGGATATAAGAATATAAGAATATCCCACTCACGTGGTTTTGAATTTCTTCTATTTTTATTTTGGCTAGACAAATTATTACATCAGATAAGGACATTTGGATAACAAGCGTGAAACATGAATAATAAACAGTTGGTGGTAATAACGTACTTGGATTATAACATTGCCAGTTATATAATAGTCATAGATGTACTATGCATTCGGGTATTTATACACTGTAGTTTTGTATCCACATGTATGTCTTCAGTACTATTTAGCCCGGTCAGCGTTAACGTCTAACAACATCGTATATAGCTAGCAAACTTCCTGTTACATCTCTCCATTTGGCCCAGTAATTATTCAAAATTGAGGTTTGTGTGTATCTTAATATCTGGCATCGTTTGATCCCCCGCTAGCAACACAATGGCTACTTTATACCTCGGTCTGATGGCCGTATTAGCTGGTTATATTACCAAGTACAACATCAACGAAGATGCATTCCTTTCTTTCAAAGGGATTATCTTTCAGGACACGCGACTAGGACTAAGTGCAGCAGTTATCGCCCTTGACCTAACCTACTTATTACTAGGTAGTGTTGCGTAACTCTTCGCAATACTTGTCTTTAGACAAATTCAACCAGTTAACCCCATTATTAGTACATATTAGACCTTTGAAGAACGAATGCAACTTCGTTAGTACCCTCTTTAATATTTCTTTTTATTTCATAACGCATCTATTCAAATCGAAAAGCTACTGTTATTTACATTATTCTGCATTAAAGTTCTGGGCCCGTATTCTCGAAACTTCGTAAGTCCTAAGAAGTTCGTAAGTACTCAGAATATTGGTTTTCTGCTTATGTCCATTTTTTAAGAGATCTGTTCTCACTTATGCTACTCGCCCACTTACACGATTTGGCCGCCGAGTGCATCACGATCTGTGAAATATCGTAGTAGGTAGATATACA
>JAUTBZ010151647.1:0-11675 GCA_032361785.1 Lepetodrilus galriftensis
GACTTCATCTCTCATATCACGGCCAGTCAGTTTATTATGAAGAAAGCTGCAGCACATATGATACAGGAAACCTGCAAGCACTGGCTGGTAATGACAAACCAATTATGAATAACTGCATTAGGTTAGCACATCCCATCATGATTACCATGTAACGGTAACTCAATGGACATTCAGACCTAACCTGTTAGCCCTGTGAACATCAAGGGTTGCATGGTCTCCAGGGAGTTGAAAAATAAAATGGTCACATAATCCATTCACCAGGGTAATACTATATTGGAGTCACTGATCATATCCTGGCGATGGAAGTCTTAGAATGCACATATCCTGAACATTGTGTACGACACAACTCTCTCCACCCAGTCACAAATACATGGTACGTCATCCAGTCAACACAATGCTATAACATTTTCACTCCCTGAAGATTTTGTCTCAAATTCAATTGTTCTTTCTCTTGACGTAATTTCTCTTCACCGAATGCCGTCTTGTTGGTTTTCTTCTCTACCCTCCTTTCCTGAAAAATGAAATCAAACCAAATATAAGCTAAATATAAAAAAAAAAAGATGAAATTAACAAATTAGCCACAGTAATTATTCTTTTCCCCCACACTATTCGATTACTGATTTCTACTTCTCAACAGATTTTGAAGATAATATATTAGTTAATTGCTGAAAATTAATATTTTCAAATTTCAGATAATAATTATGTTAAACTACGGTATTGTATACGACATGTCGTCACTATTTCTTACCTTCCTTTCCTCCTTTATGGCCTGCTTCCTCGCTCGCTTCTCTTCGGGCGTCTCTCCCGGTGGTCTGTAGGTGCTGGCTCGGTCGGCTTTCTGAGATTCGCGCAGCTCCTTCTCAATCTGTTTCCGAGTGAGCCCCGGAATCTCCATACCATCCATGGGTATTCCCAGCTTGGACGACAGCTTGATGGACTTGTTCTGAAACCATAGGAAACAAAGAGCTCTAAAACCTGAGCACATCCCCAAAATCTTTCAGCCTTAGTGCACAAATTACACTACAAGTGAAACAATACACACACTATATATTGCATACAAAGTGGTATCATCATTGTGACAACATAAAGACCGGAAAAAAATATCACACCTGAATACATGTGAAAACTTACATTGTGTTTGTTTGGTTCCGATATCAGCGTAGGATGGTTGTACAAATTTGAATACGTACCTGAAATAAAAAACATATGATAAAACTGCGACACGTCAAAACAGATTTCAAAAGTTAAAAGTTGCTCCTCTAAAGCCTGGCCCCAAGATTACGAAACTTTTCTGAGTACGTTTCTGTACTCAACTCAGAATTGTGTTCATAAAACGTCATAGTCTGAGTACGTTTTTGTGCTCAGAAAGTTTCGTAATCTCAGGAGGGCGCGAACCCGCGAGTACACGCGTGAAATCGCCTTGGAAACCTTCATCCTTCATATGTGACGTCACTCGATAACTCGCCCTTCTGAACAGGCCTCGTGGCTCATTAATTATTCTTCGTTGTTATAACACGATGATCAACATGTCATATGCAATGTCAAGTAAACGTCTCGTATGTTGTATTGCAGATTCCCAGATTCCAGGCTAGCCAAGATGTTCAACGGCAGCATTCCAATCGTCTTGGACAGTCTGAAACAGCATTACTTCATAGACAGGGACGGCAAGATGTTCCGATACATCCTCAACTACATGCGCTGCCAACGCTGCTGTCTTCCGGAAGACTTCTCCGAATGGGAGCAGCTTCTCGACGAATCGCGCTTCTTTGAACTTCAAGGGATGGTCAGAGACATTGAGAACCTCCGCCGGAGCAAGTACAGACAGACCTCGCAGCCTACACAAAGCTCAGACCAAGCCATTTTGACTGTCAAAGAGATCAAATCGGAGCCACCTTCATCGTCTGAATTCTGCGACTGTATCGCCGTCAGTGTCAGCCCCGACCTAGGGGAGAGAATCTCTCTGAGTGCAGAGAGGGCGCTGCTGGAGGAAGTGTTTCCGGAACTGACGTCTGCTCTGATGGACACGAGGAATTCCGGCTGGAACATGGAGAATCATTTTGTGATTCGGTTCCCCCTCAATGGCTTCTGCAAGCTGAACTCTATCCAAGTGTTTCAGAGATTGCTGAATCACAACTTCAAGATCATCGCCTCTACCGGAGGAGGCGTTGAAGGACAGCAGTTCAGCGAGTACCTCTTCGGCAGGAACTGCAAGTCTCTGCACTGAGAACCGTCGTCCTATCAATCGCTCACGGACGTATTTGTGAGATCTGCCATCATTGCTGATCGACTTGCGAGTGTGAACAGTGGGGTAAAACTACCTTCTGCCTGCCTGTCTGTTCGAGGTCAAATATGCGACAAATCGCTTGTCTAAACCACTGCCTTGTCAAGGATATTCATGAAGATTCAGTACTGTGTTTAGTTATGCTGCAACGTCGTCGTCTTCGAGTATCCAAACTGGCACTGCAAGAACACGTTCGTGGTCTGGATAACTAACCATTTCGCTGTAGTGGTTCAGTGTTCACAGATCATCACAAAGCCGTTATGTGTGTATGTGCACACGCGGCACTTTCTATCTGACGTATGTCGTCAGCTCAACAGCGGCTGAAGGCCTGTAGTAGATGTGTTGAAATGTATGGTTCTGTGATATGATGGAGAGGATGTACAAGTACTCCTAACTCTTTGTTAACTTTGCAGCACTGTATTCGGAACACCTGTGTCAGTGCTAGATCTATTGCCGTATGTTTGTGACTGCATATATTATTGAATATGCTTATATTGTGGCAGCTTGTACATGTACAAATGCTTCTATTATGTAACGGTTGCTATACACGTAGATGTTCCGGTTCTAATGGTCTACAACAGAGGCAATTTTAGCAATTTACATGTAAATATAATTATTGTTGCACATCATGTATAGTCCGGCGTATTTGTTGAGCTCGGCTACAAGTATATTCTCTATAATCAAAGTATCTCATTTAACATTGCTTCATAGATACTCTGCCACTTTCAGTTTGACAAACAGGTTCATGCAAGATAGGGTAATCTTGTCCAAACTTCAGGTACCAAGTCTCATGCAAATTGCAATGTCCAAGATACATGTGACACGTCTGCAGGAACGGTAAAGACTTGTGTGTCACATCATCTTCAGTTATTAGTAAATATGCAAAATCCTATTTGTTTGCACAAAGAAACCACATTATCCCAATTTCTCCCCATAGAAAATGTTATGGGAATGCCATTTCACAGGAATTGTAATGTTCCAAGGATGAATAATCATACATTATTAATTAATTTGTTCTGAATATTTCGTTTTAATGGAAATATGTTTTGTTCTTTTGTGCAACACTATCTCGAATGTTTAAAGTAAATTATAAAACCAATTTATATTCAATGTAAGATGTGGCTAAGATTTGCTGATGCATATATTCATGTACAAATGTGTTTCGCATTGTATTTTTCATATTGTCCAGTACGATCTCTAGAAATCCAGTGCTGAATAAACATCTTAACAATTAAAAGTGAGCTGTTCTAAGTGCAAACATGGCATACAGTATAGTACGAGTATACTATAGGTGAAAGTGAAATTATTATGTCACATGTTTGGTTCACCCTATGGCCTGAATGTTGAAAACACCACCCATGGGCTTATTACTACACTCCCTTTAATTTCACGTCACAAATCACCGAATCAGATCCTGTTAGACACGAAACAAGTTTAACAAGTTACATACATTTATTCATTTATGAAACCAAATTTACAATGCACATGATAAAAGTGAGTAGCACAATGAAATGTCAACCAAACGGGGGAGTCCGCTTTAAAAAATGTAGCCATGATAATGGTCAAACCACACTAACAGCAGACATCCGTAAAAAAAAGAATCCCACTTCTCGGGTGCAACCAGTTTCCTTGCTTCTAAAGAGATTGGATTCCGAATCAAAGTCACTTGTTCCTGTTGTCTGAACTGTGCCATGTCCACGATGAAGAAGAAGATGATGATGATGATGATGTGTACGTCCATGAGATGATGAGGTGTAGATGAGGTAACATTCTCACTGTCGTGGAGGCCTCATTCCAGGGGGTATACCTGCAACAATCGAGCAGGAAACATGTTTATTACTACCTCAGATATGATTAGACACAATGTCATTCCGAATTTATTGCCAAAACTAATGCACATTATAGTATGACTTTTTCACAACAGCAAAAGTCGGTGTTTGGAAGGGATAGATGCCATAATAAACCAGAAATTATTATCAATATAGCAAGGTGAAGCGAAGATTGAGGTACATGTATAGTGCATTACAGAGGTGCATAATTCCCTACGATAATCAAGTTACATTCTAACTATTGATCCTATGACAGAACTGCATAGATGGAAAATATTACATAAATGATCCGAGGCTCACTTTCAAATACGTTGTTTTTAACGCTTCCTTTTGGATAAAGATTTTTGTCAACTTGCACATTCTCAATTTTAGCCATTTAAAAATTATTACTTTAAAACTTTTCACATATCATAATGCATATTTGCTCTAAATCAAACACCATCTACCCACAACTACAATAACTTTATTGTAGCATATGGTCAAACTAGATACATTTTAAACCACTACAAAATATTCCACGTTTGAATGAAGCCTTTCACGGCTACAAAAAGAGCACAATTTCTCTGAACCCGGTTTTCTTCTAGCGCAATTGTAAGTACAAAATTGTGTTGACTAATCCGCGACCACGTCCACAATTAGACAGAAAAGCCTGCCCTGCAACCTAATAATCCTGCAATCAGCCTGTCCCCCTCGCGCCCCACCAGTATCCGGACAAAACACCTGCCCAGCCTGGAGGACACCCGCTTAATGTACTTTCTTGCCCGGGGCCAGGTGCTAAGTTTCGTGTGACTGAGTAATGGGGAAGAACAACTGAGTTATTACTGGCTCTCCGAGAGCCCGTGGCGGGCCGAAATGTCAAAATCAATACGCATTTGATGAAAGCATAATCATAGAGGGCCCCGGGCCTGGCAAGAACTGCTGATTATTTCCTGCGGCGGAGAGATCAGAGCTAAAAAATTTCAAAAGATCAGAAGATAGGCATCTGGTTTCCACATGGACTGGGGATTGCATTACCCAAACCAGCTCAATCAAGAGTTTCACTACCCGCGGGCGGGATAAACTAGAAACTTGAAGCGAAAATTTTAAAACTTATTTTGTGTTTCAGACAACTGCTGGAAGCTCTGTATCGAAATGAAATGCTGGAAAAACCTTCTGCAGTCTTGTTCTGCCATATATGGAAACTGGGAATGTTCATCACCCGAACAACAGAAAATCAATTCACTGCTGTTGTGACAAGATACACGATTACAATTACATTAAGTTTTTAGTGCCACTGTGTAACGGAGTAAACCTAACGCAATACAGCAACACTTCATGTTGGCAAAAGTATTCTTCATGTATCGCAAGATAAATTGTATGAGCCAATACTAAATAATAATAATAATAATAATAATAATAGTAATAAACATATTATATATACAGAAGCTAATATTAGATTAAATAAAAATTACTTAAATTAATTTACATATTTTCAAATTTAGCAATTACAGATTTTACACTTTTCTATAAACCCTGCCAACAAGCTTTAAATCTGAATTCAATTTTATTTTGAAACAAGTTATTTCCCGTTAACAGATCATTTGTATAAATCAATATCGATTTGGGATTATGTTCTGTGAAATCATGTTACTATATCTCCCGGGAAGACAGTGGTATCATTTGCAGAGTAAATATACATTTCTAGTAGGAAATGATTTAAGGGCAGAAAACATGGAATAATATCTCTACAGAGCCAAAGATTTTTGTTATTCACATATCCGACGTATAATAAAGATTCTTCTAGATCATGCAGAATTTGAAATATACTATGAAAAATCCTTAAAATTTATAATTAGTTGCCCATTGCCTAAGACCCGAAGTTCTTATGTACCACATTTAATTTTTCATCTGTGCATCACAGATAAATAATTAAAAAGTAAGCCAATCAAAGAGCTAATTAGATATTTGACATGACGATAGCAAGAATGCCCACCCACACTAAATATATTTTGTTAGCATTGTAGCAAGCCATGGGACATGCATATATATGTACAAAACTGAATGTCGAGTCCCCACAACTGCTTCAGGGCGAGTGAGTGAGTGAATATGAAGTTTAACGTCGTTGTGGGAATATTTCACCCATTTGCGATGAACTGCTTCAGGGAGAAGAACAATTACATATTCATAAACGAAACAATACCGTAAACACATTTTTAATTGGATGAATACTAGTATTAATAAAATGACATATATACAGTATGTAACATGTTGAATGCTGCATGTTGTATTATACAACACTCGGAAAGTGATAATGTATTAATCTTGCACCGGTTCTTGTCACACACTGCTACTGGGCAGAATGGGGTGTTGAGGTGCGCAATAGACGATACAAACATCGCAGCAATATATATTAATAGTACTGGTATTCTTCTTATAGCACTACATGTCCTCTCAAATAGATCTTGATACACTGCTTGACTGCTATCTAAATAACATGCATTTTGAAACAAAGAGGAACAATTCTGAAATACATGTACGTTGGTTTTTTAAAATAAACCTTAAAAACAAATGCCAGACTTGAAAATCATTCAAGGCACAATTTTGGAGATTTTATTAGTGCTTCAAACCATTTTCATTTGACAATTCCTGGGCAAGATGCAGAAAATATTCATCATAAGATGCATTGTCTTAGCGGATAAGCACATGTGGATATCTGCAGAAAAATCTGTTTGGCGTACAGGATCTCTCAACACTATGTTAGACAATACTACCAGGAATTCAGTGCTCTGAATGGACCAACTGGAACATTTTTGGTACTGGGTAGTTATTTCTTAGGTAGTTCTTGAAATTGAGATCGTTGTCCTATGTCAGTGTTGAGACCTTATATTGCATCAATGTCCTGATCAAACCTTAGAGGTGAAACCATTTGTGACCCAACTGGCATTACAAAAGTCAAGTAAATTTGAAAAGTCAAGAAAATTTGAAAATTAACAGAAGGCACTAAACATTTTCTTTTCTTTATTCCACTTAAAAGCAATTCGAATAGCTTGCATCTAGTGATATTATTTGCTCTAATGGAATATGAACAGAAGGTATGCCATAATTTAAAAACTAGGAATAAACGAATTAGTGTTTTACATTGCAGCAGAAAAATTTCATCCATACACAAAAACTACGAGGTTTTGATTGAATTAATGTTTTACGTCGCGGCGGGAATATCTCACCCATAGGCGATGACAAAACTACGAGGACAAATGCACCGTTACCAGTGTTTTTGCTGCCATCGGCAATTTGCAGATTTATTTTTCAAATGTCCGAAATGACATGTTTAAAATACATTATTACCAAAATGTCCGAAACTCTTTTACTCAGTTTTAGTCATTCGGGACAAAATTTATTGCAGCTGAATCACTGTTTACATTAGATGTATTACTCCGAGCTGTACAACAGGAGGATGAGTGTGTTCTACGTACCTCGCATCATGGGCGGTCGCATGCCAGGGCCAGGAGGACCTCGACCTCCCATCCCAGGGTGACGCATCGGGGGCCCGCCCATCATAGGACCTGCAGACAATAGCGAACAAAAATAACGAGGGATCTTGTGTCGAGTTATTTTTAGTTTAGTAGGTGCACTTTACGGAAAACTGTGAAGGGATAATGATGTTTTTTATTTTTTTTTACAATATACGGAGGAGATGAGAGAAAAAAAAAATATTGGGCAATGTGTAGCAACTATGTATACATGCACATGAAATGAAGAGAGACAATTTTTGCCAAGTCACAGGTAATGAATAATTAATTCTCCATACAACAATAATGATTAACGTACAATTGGGGATTTTGGGTGTAGGTGCTATCCAGGGTAGTAAATAAGTAGACCCAATGACCTTGGATAAATAAATCGGCGGATTTCATCAGAAAATTGCCACGCTGACATTAGCCATTACAAGAATGTTCCCGCCATGCACGTACCTGGACCACGGGGGCCGGACGGCCGGGCAGGGGAAGAATACTGCGCTCCACGACCACCAGGGGCCATCATCTGCTGCGAGGGGCCGCCCACACCTCGTGCTGGTCCTTGTAGACTGGGTCCTCCACCCAGACCGCCTGGTCCCATGACGCCGCGTCCGGCAGCTCGGCCCATCCCTGGGCCACCAGCGCCACCCATTCCTGGCACACGCGCCATGCCCTCCTGAGACGAGAAATTTGACATGTCACGTTATCACAATATACTGATGGATGAATGTGTAGAGACTACTGCTTAAAAAGCTTTGGCTACGACATACATTATTGATAAATACAATTTCAAAACAGCAATATTTTACGTCACATCTTGGCCAAATTTAACAACAGCTTTCAAATGTTAAAAAATCTAGAAAAAGTGATAAAAAAAACAAAACATAAAACATGCCATGATAAAAATATATCCAACTGAAATAAGCAAGGTTTAAGAACCTTGAGGGGGTGGGGGGTTTGGGTAGGTATTCTCGAAACATTCTACTTAGATTAAGAAGAGTTCTTGACGATTCTTATAGTATGGCTACGAACTGTTCTTATGCCAAGAAGTTTCAAGAATAGGCCCTCCTGTTGTAAACAAAAACACCATGGAGTTGTAAGTCTATTGCAACGCAATCCATACCTCTGCTGGAGGCGGTCCCTCCACAGTCATGGAGACGAGATGCTCCCCTCGCAGCAGCACCAGTCCCAAGACTCGCTTCTCTTCACGCTCGCCGGCCTTCTGGCTCTTCGGCTTGACCTTCCTGAACTCATCGCAGTCCCCCAAGATGAGGTTCATGTGCTTGTCGAAGGCCTTGAACGTACCGATGAAGATGCGCCCGTCTTGCAGGGTGCACCGCATGCGGTAGTTTATATGCTGAAGCATCTTGGAGCTTTTGTACACCTATGGAACAAGCAATTTAAATACAGTACATAAGTCTGGTCCCACTAACCATCCTTAAGCCCTCCCATCAAAAGACTGATGTTTAACTAGTATAGGGAGCAAGTTCCATGCAGTGTTGGGGTGACACGACAGACATATCTACATCCGATTGATTTGAGCTTGGCATCTACGGTACAAGTAGCAAGTATTTATCTTCAGAACTAAAGCTACTGCTCAGTTCATAGTTGGCAAGGAGTTAGGAGAGATATGCAGGAGGTTTTTTGAAGGTTATTAAAAAGAGGCAGATAATCTTAAAATCAATACATTTGTGTTGTTATCCATGCCAGGGTTAGAAGTTCCCACTCGCCCGGCAGCGAGCATCATTTTAAGGGAAATTGCTCTTCTTATTCAGTATTAGAAGTTCCCACTTCATGTTTTATTATTTATAGAATTATTCGGGCGTTTCAGGGCTCCAGATTAACATTTTGTTACTTGCCTGCTAGTCAGTTGTAAAGGCCCCAAAGGTGTTAAATGTTAAAAGCACCCCCTAGAAGAAACTTATTGCATGAAATGCGTCCTGAAGAAATGTATGGTACGTGGACTATGACAAAATCTGTCGCGATTGATTGGTACATAACATACGGGCACTTCTTTCAACAAAATGCACAGAAACATCAAATGTTGGTAAACAAATGGAAAAAACCGGCAGTTGTTAATTTTCATTTGTTTACGAACATTTGACGTTTCTCTGCATTTTATGTTGAAAGAAGTGCCTATATGTTATGCATCAATCGAGACAGATTTATGTCATAGCCCAAGTGCCATACATTTCTTTCAGTGCGCGTGAGAAAGTTGCATTTCATGCAATAAGTTTCTTCTAGAGGGTGCTTTAGCGACGATGACTGCCAGAAAGACAACACATGTTTAGGATATCTAGATAATGTGAGTAATCACGAACAATATAGTATATTTATTATGTATTTGAGCTATATCGTGTTTTCAAGATACGATAGGCCTTGTATTCTGGTAAAGTTTTGCAAGTTGTGCATTAACGTGTGTTATTGACAACACATATCATAACAAGTAAAGTGGACTGTGGATGTGTTTGCTAATGTATACTTGGCAATTTTGGGTATAAACATTTTGCCAAACTTTTCAATCCCATTTCTAGCGATATGGACGAGTCTATTCCACTCAATCGAGCTGTATCCGCTCGATCGAACAGTCGGCTCGTTCGGGGGGTTTCCCGATGATGTGATCACTGTATTGCCTCTTTTTATTATTTTTACTCCAGGTGCTTACATTTATCTAATTGATCTATGAACATTATGAAAATCCATTAAAGCTATCGACCAATTGTATTTTATTCCCTCCTCCGACATCAGAGTTAGCTCGAAAAAAAATCTGTCAACCAATATTTATTAAAAATAAAAGGCCTCATTATGGTAAATATTATATTTGTTTGAATAATTTACATTTAAAATTTTAACCATGACAAACATTAGTCAGGTTTTAGTTCCATAAGACCGGAAGATAACGTAATGTAGGTAGTTTGGTCAATTTGCTATGATTATTATCACAAGAAGCACGTTGCGTACCCTAATTTCGCGGCAAACAGTTGAACCTCAAAATAACTACAGACCGAATACTAGTTTTCCACAACAGGTGATGCTATCAGTTGATTGTGACAGATATTGTCAGTTCACATTTTAATTTTAAAATATTCAGATGCAGACTAATAACCTTGTGGCGCATTTTTCCCTTTCAACCACCACTCATCACCCAAATCGTCAGCCATGTTTTCTAGAGCTATTCACTAGACCATTCGTATTCATGTTAACAGCTTGTTAATATCACTGGTAATGGATGTGCGAGTGCGTAATATATAAAACTTATTATGTATGTGATTATATATATTTATACAAGAATTGTAATATAACTATTCATGCTTATTGAATATTACAGTAGTACGCAAATGTCTTCGTGATTAGCTCTACCTAAAGGTCAAGGTCACATTACATTTTGCGATAGGAGGTTCATCCGACTTTCGTTAGTTGTTGTTGTTGTTGTTCCTAATAATGTGACCAGATCATACATTATATGTAGTTTATGCTGGTACAAAATAGATCAGAATACACGTGCAAATACGTCGCCATATGAACAGCTGATAGAACATGGAAGCTAAACCAATCGTGACTTGTACGTAAATATAATTCAGTTTTCGTGCATGTCATAAACGTCTATTGTAATTTACCATCTGTTTACAATTTGTCAAATAATAACCATATTTTTGGCTCATCAACAGTGATGATAGATGCAGGATACCATAGCTGCAGAGTAGTGGAAATATTGTCATCGGCTCATGTAGTATAATATAATAAATATATGCATATTAAATTAATGTAAGGGGTGTTCCCCAGCTGTTCCCTGTTCATTTGATCGTAGTATAGAGCGTTTTCGATTACGATATCCTCGTTGTCGGGGCAAAATGTATGTGTATGCGTAGTGAGTATTCCCTACGATAACAAATCGAACGAGAAAATCAGTTGTCGGACAACCGCACACCAAACAACATGTCAATTCACTGTTATGTTTACCATAGCATTCACGTTCAAATTCATTATATCACAAAAAATACACTGTGTCATGCATAGCAAATGTCTTGATTATGTGCGCAAAGTTATTTGTTACAAAAGTATGCACTTACT
>JAUTBZ010151658.1:0-11673 GCA_032361785.1 Lepetodrilus galriftensis
GGTATATAATTGTCAGTCTGCCCTGTCAGTTGGGACTCAAGTGATGCGCGCAGCGCACGTGCAACCTTAAATACCATTGTGCACGTGACCTCGTGCACGGACTTTTCTTCTTCTGCATATATTAACGACACCGTCCAATATTACCGTATACCTGTTAGTAAATACATTTATGATATTTCACAAATGCTGTCGATTTAACAGCAATATCTCAAAGTCGACAAGCTTATTTTCTAATGTCTATTCACCAATACAAATCACGTCATGTTCATCAAACATCCACACAAGCAAATATCTCCTGTAACGCCCTAATGGTGTTCGCTTGTGTCATGGGATAAATTGCATGCTATAGATTTCTCCGTCAGGCATGCGCAGAAGAAACGGAAGTCCCATTTTGCAGACAGTCGATTATGGCTCAACATGTTATTTCCAACGATTGCGTTAGATAATCAGTCCTAATTTCAATGTCCCGCTGAGAAACGGAAACGTCGCCAGATATTGTTTTCCATTTCCAGCGATATCAGCGTGACACCCATCAGTATTACGACGTCACGTGCTTAAGTAGATTGTTTGTGACATTTACCAGACTTGAGATTGACATTATCATTGGTTTGTAATGATAATACTAACAGATTTGAAACGAACCCTGAACCGTAGGTGTTAGACTAAATGAGAACGCGATGCTCTGGTATCAGATCATATACCGGAAGCTCTCCGATTGTGTACTTACCTTACTTTAACATTACAACAAATACCATATCTAGTTTAAAACGTAAAATAACATTTTATCATTTGATATACGTGTATATCTATCCGTGTGAGAGCTGGAACAGGGTTGTTTTGAAATATATACACTGACTATACTGTATATCATACCGGAAGTACGTTAGTCACCCATAGGTCATTATTTACACGCACCACCTCTTCTCTTTTCAATTAATTCATCTTGTTAAAACTGCCATCACATCATCACGAGTGGAATGCTTAAGAAGGGTATTTCATTTATGAGAGTGGTATTCAATAAATTAGCACTTATCGAAGAGGTGCAGAAACTAATTTACGTCTTAAAATGACGACGAGAGATTAACGATTCCTGTGAGAAAAGAGATGGTCTATTGGCTTGTATGGGTGCCAAGTACTGCCAACCCAAGAACCCTTCACATGCGAGTTCAAGAACAAGAGCGCTCGCAGACCAGTTGCTTTGGAGTCTGTGTTTCTATGGCATCGTGTAAACGAGCGCTATCATAGGGGCACCCGGTCTGCACTCTTATCTCTGATCAGTGTCTGCACTCTTATCAGTGTGTGTACGGAGGATTTCCGACTTTTAAGCAAATCGATGATGTCGCCCATCTAAGAAAAAGGAAATTGCCGTCCACGTGCTGTGTGGATTTTAACGGTCTTCCTGCACGGCAGCGCTTGTCCACTCACTGTAGGAGAACGCTGTATGTCGGCTATTCTGAGACAGAACTCTTAACTGAGGATGAAGATAGCAAAATTAATTTAAAGAAGTTAAGATGGAGGCGAGAGGTGTCCTTTGAGAAGTGCATCTGTGTAAGGATGGACACCTGCACCGTGATGACTCTAGGCCTGGGAGAGACCCGGACAGCCTGGGCGGGGGTGGCGAGGGTCCGTCTTATGTTAGAGACGCTTTTAGCACTTTTAACCCACTTTTATATACCTGCTAAGTTACAACCTTTACGTAGACAGGCAGGCATATAGTTGGCTGGATGTTTGAAGCGCGGCAATTAACTGTGGAAATGTGGGACAGTGGTCTGCGTTGGACGGAACACTTCTCGGCAATTTCTAGAAGACTTTCAACGTGATCGATTGGCCAATGTTGTCAGAATACGATATCATGATAAGTGGGACAAGATTGAAAGTTTCCGTTGTATTGGAACTGAGGTTTTCACCGTTGCACAAATGTAACAGGCCATTAGACATGAGTATAGAATAATAACGCATTGCATTACAGACACGTAAGATATGTGATCATTCTCTCTTTGAAGTCGTAAGTCTAGTAAGTGACTTTACGTGTAAAGTCATGCCCCAAAACACAAGTCACAATCTGGCGTTACGAGACCGATGTCGTCAGCCAGTCAGCATCGCCTTCTCAGATAACGCGGGTTCGATCGATGGCGGGAAACTTTATGTCGTATGGTAAAAGCTTCCGGTTCTACCTGGCGGGAAATAATAGTACCGAGTCACCGTGAAGAGATTTTGACGTTGCTAATTGTTTGTGGTCTGATTGCTTGTCAGTGTAGCCGGACCCTCACCGGTATGTGGCGCCCGGCTGGAAGGTCATCTGGCTCCAATGTCTTCAACTCAGCACGTGGACTCGGCCACGCGGCCTCAAACTGCCAGATCACAGGCTTGATTAGAAAAGTGATTTCCTTATTGTTGACGACAAGCCATGTAGCAAAGTAAGTGCTGGACTTGCACACTCATTGCTCCACGAAAACAAAGGGAGGGATGCGAGGTGGTGGATCGTTTTCAACCACTTCGTGTAGCTAAACACTGTTTTACTTTCAGAGACAGACGAGAACAACACGTGGGCTTTACATAATGGTAATTTATTGCATTGATTACACCGCCGGATCAATATTACTTACACGAAATAACAAAGTTGAATGTCCGGAAGTTTCTAGGATCATTACACCGCGGGACGTCGGCGAATGTCAATGTGGGAAAGTGTTTCTTCAGAATACTGCACGACAAGTTCTCTATCGATCTGCTTCGCCTCAAAGAAATGCAATTCCATGACAACCTACACTTCATAATAACTAGTCAAGTCTCAACCACATGCTAATCAAAACTTCATAATATTCTAGCAGTCGCAATTCATCACAGACACGTGAAGTACCATAACAAGAAGCATTGTATATAATGTGCTGGCTATTAAGTACAATATCGTGCAACAATAAGAAAGTCAGCACCGACTTTCATTATAACAACAATTAGACACCGGAATAAGCTATTCTAATAAGTAAGTATAACGGACAGAAAGTAATGTATACAATACTAATTAACCTTTTGGAAAAGTCATATTAATTTATTTGGATTTTGATATTCCTTGCTGGGTAAATGCAAACAATGGTACAATTCTATAATTTTGCGATATGTTTATTTCTGTGGCGGCATTCAATGTATTCCCTTGGAGCCACACATTCATATAACCTGAGTCGATGGGCGTCTTATCTTGATCCAATGTGTCACCAGGGAACAACGCTGTATCGCGCCTAGACGGAAGTGAATGTAAGTCACCTGTCCACAGCCAGTAAGTAAGTGACACAACAGGTACCAAGAACTATCTCAGACTCTAATTTAATCCGCGACCAATCAATTCAAGAAGAGTATCATTTCTAGTTGCTATTCTATCCCAGACCCCAGATGTCAATTTCCTTATTGACGTTCAATCAAGATATCCTCCGCGCATTAATTGAGATCCCGTGCCACGACACTGTGGAACAAAGACTGTCACCGTCGGCTGACTGAGGTCGCTATGCTCGTACGAGAAGGTCTGAATGTCCGCCTACAGGAATGCGTCATGTTTCTAGTTACATTTCTACATTTGATGCAGATACACGTATAACCAATTAACGCGTAGCCTCATTTGGATGAAGTTTATGGCGGTTAATTTCCCTGCAGTTGTATCTATGAAATCGGTAGGGCGTCGATTTCTGGAACAAATTTGCACTCTCACGAAGTTTAATTTCCCCTGCACACTCTCTTTATTGGACAGAGAATGTCGAGAGAGTGGAATGTATTGATACAGATCAGTATGATGACGATGCTGGTGGTTTGGACCGAGCGCCAAGATGGCTGTAAAAAGTCAAGGTATTTAAGATCATGCTGGCCTCTATATTGAAAGGATGGAAAAGCGAGATTTAACAAGGGCAATTTCCGCTAACCTCGTCAGTCCGATGCCAGGCCGCTCCCTCCTCCCAGGCCGCTCTCTCCTCCCAGGCCGCTCTCTCCTCCCAGGCCGAGGACGCTCTCTCCTCCCAGGCCGCTCTCTCCTCCCAGGCCGCTCTCTCCTCCCAGGACGTTTACTGGACTTCTAAATTCATTGCGGATTTCGCACACATAAATCCCTAAAACAACGTACCGTAGAATCTGTCGTAAAGACGAATGCTAGCTTAGGGACATGCCGTTAGTGTACAGTATAACACAAGGAGGTGCCGTACTTAAATTGCTTGATGTCATTGCCAACATCTGAGAAATTTAGTTTATGCAATTCATTAGCATCTTGTCCTGATTATAACAAGCGTTGTTTGCTATCCATGACGTGTTGTTGTTTGCTATCCATGACGTGTGGGTTTCACCACGACATCCATCAACTAATAGGTGCTACTGTGCTACTAAACCATGTCACCATGACGTCACTCGTACTCGTAGTTTCAAGTTGGTCTTCCTCACTCAATAGTTTACAGCACATAATATATGTCGAATAATTTTAATTTGACATTGAATTTAAATTCACTATTTATAAGATGTGTATCTATAATACATAGACTACTGCCTAGACTATTTTAACCTGCTGATGACAGTACTAGAAGTGGTAGCTTTAGATTCCTCTAGCCTTCTCCTCTGACCATACCCATATGTACATGTTCATTTGTATTACATAAACCATAGTACAAGTAACATGCTTATTTCAACAACACAATACCCTCTTTCAAACTCTGAGCACGTTCTACGTCGTTATGTACAGTCTGTTCTATCTCTTCGTGTAATTACAAGTAATTATTGAAACTCAGAGAAATTCGGACAACCTTTTTTCATTAGGTATTTTTGCCTGTAATATCTTATTTGGAAATATAATATGTAAATTGTTCAGTTGTACAAGCATCTGCATGCAGTACGTATTTCAACCAAACGCTTCCAACTTTACATAAAAAGGCAAAATACAGCATATACGACACAGTGTGGTCCCAGCCCAAGTTTGTTTCCCGGAGGGCGGAAAGCGTCGCACATGACCTGAGATATAAAATACGACCTAGATTAGTATTTTCCCAATGTCAGTTATGTATATTCTTTTCACGCTTGACTGGGAAATTCAAAACAAAGGCAATAAATATCCCTGCTTACGAACAGTTTGCACCGTGCAACTCCGAGGTCAAACTGCACAAGGAAATCTCAACATCTGAGATCGCCATTACGATTGCAACTACTCGCTGCTGTTAGCTTTTTAACGCTGAATTACATACAAGTGTTGATAACATCGAAATACAGTGTATCTGGTAAATATCAATAACATGCTTATTCGTGTCGTGAATATTGCACAGGCATGCTACAGGGTATCGCTTTACTCCATTAAACACAATTAAATATTATTGCAAATATTTAAAGTTTTTAAATTGTCATAATCATAGTAATTATATACTAGAATATTTGTATATATTTGTTACAATTTTACATTCGGACATATTGATGAATATGTTAAATTGAAAGTATTTATATAGATCGTTACACTATTGTATGTTTTAATATGTCATGTTGAAACATGCATTAGGCCTACACACACACACACACACACACACACACACACACACACACACACACACACGCACACACACACACACACTCACACACACACACACATTGACACACACGCACATACTCATTCACACACACGCAAGTACGTACGTTGTATACGCACGCATGCACATACAAGTGTGCGGTAGAGTAGGAATGTGTTTTCTATGTACCAATCTCAAGGTAAAAGTGTTTATGATGCTTTAGTATGAATATCTTAGTATGAATCTTAGTATGAATATCTTAAACTATATTTAGCGAGAATGAATGAGTTTAATTCGATGTGTAGTCTATACTATACTGTACATATTGTAGCATGTTTCCGCAAGTCTTTTGAAAAGCCGATTCAGTATTGGATTCTGGTATCATTCACAGCTTCTAAATATTTTAGTAGTCTTACAATGAACATTTCTTCATCTGGGTCTAATATTGACCATGAACACTTACTTTGGTTACCGGATCTGTACGACTTCTAAGAGCATGCGCACTTCAGGCGGATATCGTCTGCTGCACAAGATCACGTGGGTCTGGTACTTCCGAGCACTGACGGTACCATGGCCTCCATATTGAAATAACAACCGACTTATAAGTACAACCGGTTTCCGTTGTGGTGACCGTGACTAGAATTTAAAATACTAATAATACAAAATAACAAATATTCTCAATTACCATATGTATTCTTTTCTTTTAAAGTTACATGCAAATGTATGTTAGCAAGTTAAAATGCCATCATGTGCATGGCCACACACCTAACATGCTCACACAGTAAACATCCTTGTAAGGATGAGTTACTACTCGTACACGAACTACTTTCTGTGTCTTTGATGTCTATCAGTTGGCGTGATAGTTACTAATAAATCAGTCTTGCAAACGTATTGCAAAAGGTTTGTGTAATTCGGCATGTATGCAAAAGACGACTACAAATACATCACACATGCTCAGGTTTTACCTAGTTGTATACAGCTTCAGTCTTGTTACTCAGGATCTGAAATATAGACTGCAACCATACGGGGTGTTATGAAACAACCATGTAAAAGTAAATATTTTCTTGGTAAAAATAATTTGATACACACTCACACGCGCGCGCGCACACACACACACACACACACACACACAGACTCACACACACACACACACACACACACACACACACACACACACACAACATGGTAAGTAGTCGTGTTCAATCGTGGCTGTAGCGACAAACTAATCATCTAGGGACATCCATTCGTGTTACTTAATAGCTTCCTCTTTAGTATGCAGCGTCAGATATAGACTGACGATGACGTCACACCGGAAGTCAACGACAACCTAGTGGTCTAGTGGCAACCAGAGGAATGCCTTGACATTTACATTCACATTAATGTTCACTAAGTAAGTGGCGGACTGCTGTCAGAGAATGGCTTGAACATGAGTGTTTATGAGCAGTAAATCATATTATATATATATGCTGGATATTAGAGATTTTAGGACTAACCTACATTTCTTTTCAGTACCGAATTCCAATTTCTTCAAGAACGACAGTACAATTTAATTACTGTTACATCAACATAGATTAGTAGAAGTTGAATACTCGATTTACAATTTTCAATTCAGAATACCAAGAGGCGTTTTCCATGTTCGACAAGGACGGAGATGGAACTATATCTCACGCGGAGCTAGGGACGGTGATGCGGTCCCTGGGACAGAACCCTACGGAGGAGGAGCTACAGGAGATGATCAACGAAGTAGATGCAGACGGTAATGTTTGAAAATGGCGGCTTGTCATGGGCAGGACAATCATTTCGAGTTGTCTTTCATGCAGTAGTTTGAAGCAATTGTATTATATACTATAGCGAGTTAGTTCTTAGTAAATACTATAGGTAATAAGTACGTGTGTACACTGTAGTTGGGAAGTGCTTGTGGTTTGTTTGAGCAGTGTTTTCCCTCTGTCAATTTTAAAGGTTCAGAGACGGACATGTGTAGAGTAAACCAAGATTATTCAAATGAGATGAAGTCTATAATGGTGAAAATGGCGACCTACTATCGGCATGAATAAAGCTTCATGGAACCATAATCATCAGTTAGACAACCATAGCATTGCTCCCTTTGAAGTAGCTTACTGCTAAAACGTTCATTGTACAAATACCACTAACCACTTCCACAGGAATGTCCCATCGATAGTTTCAACAACTATTTGTTACACAAAATGCGTCTCGCGTGCTACTGCCATCAAACTATAGATTTCCTAAGAAAACATATGTCGTAGTTTTCCCGTAGGAATTTAATGACGATCACAGCTTCTTTCTGTATCACTTCACAGGCAATGGTACTATCGATTTCGAGGAGTTTCTGCAAATGATGTCACGGAAGATGAAAGCGGTGGATGGTGATGAAGAACTGCGCGAGGCGTTCCGAGTTTTTGATCGGGACGGGAACGGTTACATCAGTCCCGCTGAACTACGTCACGTCATGACGAACTTAGGTGAACAATTAACCGACCAGGAGGTGGAAGAAATGATCAAGGAAGCAGACGTGGACGGGGACGGTTCCATCAGTTTGGACGGTCAGTTGATATTCCGATTATGAAACGAAACACGCTTGAAGTAGCCGTAGTCTTGTAGCGTTGCACGTCATTCCAGACAGCTAACGCCGGAGTTATTGCACCAAGCCAGATGTCTCATGGGATTGAGCCATAATCTAAATTGTCACTTCTGCCAATTCTTATTCCTCAATGTGTAACACTGCACTTTTAGACATTAAAGGATAATTCTGAATAGCAAGTCATACCACATTTAAGTTGATAAGTTGATGAAGTGCAATTATACGGTATTCATTGGTACGTCATTGATGCACGTGCGTGTAGGGTTACTGCAACACTACGTGCTACACGTGCTGCAGGTTCTCTCGTAAACTGACAAGCGGTGGTTCTGGCGAAATAATTTTGAAAGCTTCTCTAAAACCCAATAACGAAATAAACAATAAATACAAACTTGAAGAAGATACACTGTTATAACAACCAATTTCCCTTTTTAAAGAACTGCCTGGAAACTTTGCGTTACGTTAAAATAATTCTATAGTTATGTACATGGAGATTATGTTTTATTTATCTTTTTTTTTAAATGTAAATATTAATACTTATGATAATATTTCAGATAGGAAACTGCGTCTGAAACATTTCTCCTATGTTTCAGATTTCATGACATTCACCAATCAGCTTCAGGTTGAGTACGGACAATTGAAATCCTTTGCTGTGTGAGTGAGACGAACTTCCTGTGACATTGCAACACCTGCCGAAGTAGAACCACATGGATGCGCATAGTATGCGAAATACATTATACTAGAAGCGTGTCATGTATGGCACGAACACCAGGATGTTATTGGCAACTGTATTCATACAAAACATATCGACGTCTGCATGTAGGTGATGTGCTACCATGCCACGACATTACGAAACGTTTTGAGAATTATTTCATACTCAAGCTCAAAATTGATATGGAGATTTCTGAAGAATACTTTGAGTTGAGAATGAAAACTAGTTTCGTAGTCTCAGGACTACGACAATCATGTCAGCATGTAGACCAGGTGGCATAATGCCGTAGACAGCTGTCTGCATGTAGATAATGCACGATCAGGGCAGTTGTGTCTGCATGTAGACAAGGTATGTCGTAGACACACATTGAAGTCATTGTGATGTAGTGTCGGTACAGCTCTCTGCATCCAGGCATTATAAATACAACTGCGTCTATATGTACTAGTATTCAGGCTTTTATATTATATTGTTATATGACATGGCTAACTGTGACTGCTTGTAGATAATGTATGGGATTCACAGCTTCGTCTACATGTAGACACGTTATAACATGGACAACCATGTTCACATAGCCAATAACCATGTGAAACGGATGGCTATGTGATCTGGACAACAGTTACGTGGTCGTGTCTACATGTAGAAGATGTATTGCACGGACAGACACGTCTGCATGTAGACAATGCATTACATAGACAGATATGTCTCAAAGTAGACATGATTTGTCATGAAGTGTTATTTCTACATGTGGACAAGGTACCATATATGACCTGAAGAAAAGCATACACAAAGTATAATACAGATTTATCCGTGGTATTATAATTATGATGAAGTATGTCTACATGTAGACAATTTATATGCCCTGGAGAAAGGCGTAGGGAAGGTACTAGTAAAGCATAGACTGCTATGTCTACACGTAGACACGTTGTAACATGGGCTGCTTTATAAAGCTAGACAAGATATAACATAGCCAGCTATGTCTACACGTAGACACGTTGTGACTAGTTGTGACATGGACGTCTGTATACAGGTAGACAAGATATAACATAGCCAGCTATGTCTACACGTAGACACGGTATTTCCAGAACAAGCCAGCTCTACGCTAATGCAATATGTAGTGTAACACACCCTATAGACTGTTAATTTGTTAATGCTATTTTAACGTATATCAACGTATGCTGTTCAAGTTTCAGATGTTGTTTATGATTGTATACATACTGTAGGTTAGCTACCATAGCATACAAACAACACAATCAAAACACTCCATTTTTCACCGACAAGAGGAGCGTACATTTTGGCTATCATTAGTATATGTCTATGGGAACATATTTGTAATTTTGCGGCGATTAACTATCCACATATATAAAACAAAATTCATGTTTCTGTAGCCGGTGAATGGAGATGCTCTGAAAGTGCATATGTATTTTATACATGCTTGAGCAATGTGTATGTGATAACTGTTGTTATTGTTGGTTTGCACCTGATTGTTACTATTCGTATGTTTATACCGATTGAAATAATCTACTTTGGTAATATGGTCGTTTACAACCACACCCATTTTGGTTCATATTCCAGGTTAGTGCTATTATATATCGTGGCTTATTTGAGTATTTGCATCTGTTATTATGGTAGACTATGGCGAATTTGTTTCTACCATTACCATTGCAATATCCGTTGGCACCACTACATACACGCAACCCCCCCCCCCCCAAACACACACACGTACACACACACACGTGCACACACACACATACACACACACACACACACATACACATACACACACACGTACACACACACACACACACACACACACACATTCCCTCTCATTCTCTCATTCTCACTCTCTCTCTCTTACACACACACAAGATACTCACGTATGTACTGACATTAACACAGACAGACACCATGATCATGATGTGTTATACATGGTATGTCGTGAACAGAACCTATGATCGGAAATTCACATGAACACTTCTAAAGTGATGTCACACGGGAAAAGGAAGATTAAGAGTTTAATATTGACAGTTTACAGCTGTTTAGCATACCAAGATAAAGCATATCCCAAAGCTAAAACGTGTATATGTTACAGTTAATATGTCTATACACTGCCTATTTACTGTCCCACGATGTCCCGCTGTGTGTATTATATCACGGAAAGCAGATTTAATGTATCCTTTGTTACTTTATTGAAGGCTCACTTAGAACACATACTAAAGTATTACAAATTGAATATAATGATTTCACTCTTCAGAATAAGATAATAAGCTTGACGTCGAGCTAATTGAGCTACTCCCATTTCTTTAATTATACTCGCAACACAGACCAGACGTTTCCATGCATATAACCTTCTTTACGCCGTAGTTCGTGGCAAGAATAAAAACACTCTATTGACTTAAACATGCAGTCTACGCACACAGGTCTGCAGTTGTGAATTGCAAGAAACCAAATTGATATAAATCAATAACTACGTTGCCAAAGAGATTATGGAAAAAATAGAAGCAACTCGATTGTGCCCGAATACCTAAATATAAGCGAAATTGCGGGAAAACGAATCGAAACATTCCGGAAGCTGCCTCGTATTGCGACGATGAAAGCTTTATACTCTCCAGCCTGTATTTAACATTCCTTTCCAAGTGATCTCAGCCACTTATTTAATGACACCTGTGGTCCCCCTATGTTATAACTAGTAGGTTACTATTGTATTTAATGACACCTGTGGTCCCCCTATGTTATAACTAGTAGGTTACTATTGTATTTAATGACACCTGTGGTCCCTATGTTATAACTAGTAGGTTACTATTGTATTTAATGACACCTGTGGTCCCCCTATGTTATAACTAGTAGGTTAC